>ML777752.1:337964-355237 GCA_009831015.1 Picea engelmannii | reverse complement strand
TGAATGTTATCCTTTAAAGTTCCTATGAATACATCAATCAAGTGCTCATCTGGAATATCGGTTACCTTTATATTCAATCTTTGGAAGTTCTCAATGTGCTCAATAATTGAACCCTTTTGCTTGAGATTTATCAATTGGCTAAAAAAAGTATTGCTCCTTGTATCCTCATAGTGTGTTATCATTTCTTCCGTGAAAATTGTCCAAGTCACGAGTGATTTGTGAGAACAAATCCATCGATACCATACAAATTGATTAGGTTCTAAATATAAAGAAGCAATCCGTACCTTTTGTGTATGTGGCACATTATGGAGATCAAAGAACTGCTCCATCTGAAGTATCCATGTGATTGGGTCCTTGCCATCAAACTTCCTCATATCGATCTTAGGAACGTGGTTGGTTTTCAAACCAAAGTTGGAGTTTTTCCATTCTTGATTCACCTTCCTTGTGTCCTCATCATGAATTTCATGGGATGCATTTTCACTTTCAGGTGTCTTCTCTGTTACGAAATTTTTCAATATTTCCATGATCTCCCCTTTTAAACCCTCCATCATCTCTTGTAGTTCATCTTTTGTTACTATCTTCTTTTGTAAATCATTTATGTCCCTACACATTTGTTCACCTTCGTCAAGAGTCCAAGTAGGATTTTCTGGAGGCTTATTTGGTGTAGAAATTCCCTTTTTGGGTGGCATGTTGACCAAGTATCACTTTCGAACCTTGATTTTTAGGTGGTACTGCTAGACAATATGTCTTCTGTTGTATCTCCAAAGTTTCGGCCCTTCTGTGTATGAAACTTTATTTTATGTAGTTCTCTGATATTTATTCTTTGCAATGCCACAGGTCTGATCACAATTGGATGTGCCAAGTGGAAATTATGGTAACTTCCCCACAACTTGCTGATTTTTGTCCTTTCCAGGAGATCTCACTTGTATAGCATGCCCAACACAAAATAATTGATATAAAATTATGAAACTCGCACCCACGATACTACACACTGTCCAAAATCCAATGAAATCATCCCCACTCAATTTGGATACTCTAGCAAGAAGTTATGATTGTTTTACCTGGAACACCTTCTTGAGACTAGTCAATAGGACTAGTCAGATACCCTATATTACACAAGGTGTATATACAAATTTAAGATGACCCAGAAGCTGAACGTTTTACCACAGATACCTTACTAATTTCTGTAAATGTCCTCCAGAGGTCAGGGCCTGAAACGTTACAGAAAATTTTTTATAGCAAAAATTCCGCAATGACTCATTTCAGGATGATTCCATAACCCTATATTGTACAGGAGGTATCACCGAAAGTATAAGGCCTCAGGAGATGAATTTTGAACCCAACGTACCTTGATATGTCTACTAAATATCCTCCAAGCCGTTCGTTTTGAAATGTTGTAGAAAAAAAGTTATAGTGAAAATTCCACTGATTCTCAGATGTAGCAGCGAAACCCCAAGACCTTGAGCTCTGGTACCATATGGTAAGAACCAAACATCAATATAGCATAGAAAAACCTCAGGAAAAGTAATCAACACCTTGAAAAAGAGATAATTTCAGATAATAAACCTCTTCGAGGGGGCAACGTCCTTTTACCCCACTTAAATGTTCAAGTACAAGATGATTCAAAATGAAAATGTCTCCTTGGTATATATAGGAGACTAGGAGGTATAATTACAACTAATGGCCTAAAGCTGACATAAATAAAATAGCATTACTAATCTAATATTCCCCAATTAAGGGGTAATGAACCAATATTAGGGCTTAACAGATCATTACTCTTCGTTGTAAGTTTCTACCTCTTACTATAAATTCGTATTTTGTTACAGAGGGTAGGTACTATACGATACCTGAGAGAAAAATCTATGTTAAGAATCGATACATTTAACCCACAACCTATCCAAACTCAAGGTTTTGTCTTGGAATTTAAAGGTAACAAAAGTATTGGTTCCGACTCAAGCAACTCGGTCATTCGTTAGGATTTTTATGGTTACTTTAATAGGTTATACTATGATTGACGTAATTTTTGTTACATTTTTCAATTGTTTTTAACCATTCCTATATTTATGCAAACTTGCTATGTAACTATCGTCTTGACTTTCTAGGCTTAAGATTCGACCATGTTTGTATAAAGATTTTAAAGAAATATAATTGTTATTTTTATATTATCTCTTTTTGGAACAAAATTGTCAGACCAGGGTCCTCTTCAAGTTACCAACAAAAGAGTATCGATGTAGTCTAGTGCACTGGAATTTTTATCTTCCCAGAAGGGAAGAAGCCTCACGGGAAGTGAAACTGAGACATGAGAATTAGATAAGGGTAAGAAGAATTCTTAATAATATCTACAATTAATACCATTCTTGCGCTAGATAGATTAACCATATCAGAGTCTTTAAAACCTCATAACCCTAGACAAAAGAACAAATTTTTGTAGAACATTATAAAGAAATATAGAAGCATTAGGCCTAATAGACATAACATACTATCATTCTATGGACAAAAAACTCATCTTAGACAAGGGTCTTCTTTTTAAGTTTGATCTCCATCAACATTATATTATAACAAAGTCCTTACTCAGAATACATGCGTAACTTATATCATTCATATACATATTCCTTCTAGAGAGAATGAACAAGTGCATCTCAAGATAGTATAGGATCCTATCGTATTATTTTCAGTCCCTTTCCCCTACTACCTCTACAGTAATACAAGAATAGTTCTCCTTACATTTCCATTTTGGCTCAAAAACACAGTTATTACTAGTCAACATCAACCTTCTATCTCTCTCCCCTTCTTGATGTTGTTTCAACTGCTCCTCCAAAAATTGATAGTACACTAGCCTCGAACATTTTTTTGTTCCAGTGACTTTTTGTTGCATGTTCTTCCACTCAACCTTTGTTTCCTTCCTTTTCGTGGTTGTATGGATCCATTTTAGGTTGCACAACTACTATTTATCAAAATGAAGGGTCCAATAGGTCCCAACCACAATCCTTGACTCACCCCAAGTCAATTATTTGGTTCTTCTGTGGTCTCTAATTTGGCTTATGGTCCTTCTATGGATTTGCTTTCTTCTTTCAACTTGCTTCCATCCCTAAATCAAGTTGTTTCTTCCTTGGTTCCTTCAAATGAATGGCTCATCTCTAGCACTATTTCCAGGGATTTCTCCATGATCTCCTAAAAATGTTCAATTTTTTCTTTCCACTTCCTAGCAAGCAATGATGCTTCTGCTACAAAATTTTGAGTTGCGTTGGTGATGAACGCCTTTGGATTTGATGCAATAAGAGTATTCCATTATTCATATGCTAGTGTCTCTATGACCAGGTGCATCTATATGTGTGCAATTTTTACTACTAAATGAAAGGCTCTTACTTCCTTGTTGGCCATTGTTTGAGCTTCAAACAGGGCATTGAAAGTGTTGTCATCTTGGATCTCATCAAATTTTTCTTGTTGTTCCATAGGATCCTATTCTTTCGTAGTTTCTTCATTGAGGGATTGTATTTCCATGCGTAACTCATATAGTTCTTGATTGTGTCGAGTTATCACACCCATCCAATCACTAACTTCCTTAAAAATGGTAGTGCACTCAATGACCTTCTTATGCAACACGTATATAGCATTGTTTCCTTATAGGACAACCCTTTTCAGTTGTTGTTGGAGTTCTCTGGGATGTTCCTTGACCTTCAACTTCATTCCCTCCAACTTCTTTTAGAGGTACTATGCTCAGTATTCTAACACCTCCCATGCTTCCTAGACTAATTGAAGCTGATTTTCTGGCTCTTTGGTTGCGCTGAACTCTGGAAACTAAGGTGCTACTTTCCTGAAAGTCATCCAGACCTATGCTAAATTTTCCTTCATTTTCTTCGTTTTCTACTCAGCATGGAGTTTTAAATATTCCTCAAACATCCATTTGGTTTGCACCATCATCCCTTCTTGTCTCCATGGATGATTTTTGGGGCTAAATTTCGCTCATGGGCTAATTTTCCATGGTTTTTCCAAAAATGAGATTCGATATTTTAAAAATGATTCGCCCAAATTATATAGAATAAAATTATTTTACCTTAAAAATCGCCAAAATTTTATAAAAACTATATAAAATCCTTAGAAATTTGAGTATTTTTACAAAAATATCGCCAAGCATTTATAGTTGGCATATGACGGATAAGTAAGATTCGCCAAGGTTTGTACATTTTAAAATAAATTTCCATCCTTAAAATCATCCCTACTTGTCTCCAGAATTCATATTTATTTTTAGCTTGTTGAATTCCTTGCTCCAAGTGATCAGTAGAGGCTTTGATCAAGCCTACTAGCTACGATGTCAGCAAGTGAGATAACTCACTCGATGTGACTTTAGATTCTAGTGGGAGTCTAATTTGAAGAGGAATGCCACTGGTGAGAACTATTCTGAGGGTGTATCAACCAATTCTTCTCTTGAGGATTGTCCCAACAATTGCTAAGACAGTTTGTTCTTCAGAGATATCAAAAGTAAAGGGATAAAAATAAATTTCTGCTAGGAAAATTTATAACATTTTCACGCACTGTTGCAGATATTGGAGTAATAGCTATAAATTCTCTTTCAATGCCATTGTGCTCTGTTCTGAATGAGTATCCTATGGTTCTTGAGACTCCATATCTTGTTGAGTTGATTTGGTTGTTGTTAGTGGAACTTCTGGGGTCTCATTCCGAACGTGTGAAACCTCGATGAAGATATTTGACGTTGGATAATGAGAAATAGAGAGTGGGACTTGTGGGAATTGGGTGGGTTATGGAATTTCTAATTGTTGCCTCTCATTAGAGGGAAGAGTGATAGAAGTGGACATAGCTGGAATATTTGATTTGATCGGCGTGGTAGTAGTTGATAGGAGAAGATATCTGAGGTTCCCAAGGTTCTTTGGGATGTCTAGTTGCATGGGTTCTGGTGATTTTGGTGGCAGTGGGATTGTGGTATATGTGGATGGTGGTGGAGGGTATTGATTTACAATTATAGTGGAATATGTTCTAGGGTATGGCTCATGGTCATCAAATATATCAATAACATTTACGGTAGTATGAGTGGCTGCTCTAGTGTGAGGTAGATCACTAGATATGGGTTTAGGGTTTATGAATTTTTTTGGGTTTATTGTAGCGGAAACGTCGGTTCTAGGATTTTTAGCAGGTACCTCACATGTAAAGGAAACAACTAAAATGTCATTAAATTTCTTACCTGAGAGTACCGCCTCATTCAAAAGATTGAGGAATATTAGCGAGGCACTTTTGGGACACTACAATTGGTTTTTTTCCTCTTCTTCTAATTATGATGGCATCAGAGACTTCGGTGACAGTTGTACTTTGCGTGAAATTGACCTTGCTTATTCTTCTCAAATCTTCTTATTCAACAACTATGAAGGCAAAACATAATGCATTCCTGACTTGTGCAGGTTTATTTCGACTCCCAACCATGACTTGACCTCTTTGTCTAATATTTCTTCATCCAAATAGAATGGTAATGGACTCATGTGGAAGTTAGTGGGATTTTCATGCCTTATCCAGACAAAAGTATGGTGGTGATTCAAAGCAAATGAGATATTTCTTGTGTTCAAGTTTAGATTTTCCCATGGTATGCACATCCTTTGGGTGGAATCAATCAGCTGAGTGTACAACTTTAGTAATGAAAAATTATTGAATTCCATATTCTCATAGTTTGACCTTGCATTCCAAGGTTCAAACATCTTTGTGAGGTGCCCCTTATCTGCAAGTGCTAGTTTTCTTCTCGTGGGTGGCCGCAAATTCAACATTGTAAAGGATAGAACCCTGTATCCATACATGAAGGTTTCGCCCTTTCCCTGAAATTCCTCACAAGAAATGATGAATTCCTCCAATAGGTAACAACACTAGTTAAAGAATGCACCGTTTACGAAGAAATATGCCACTGATAGGGCATCCAATGTGAATTTTCCCTTGTAATATGAGCACATGTCCTTGCTGACACTTACATAGTAGGATTCTCTCACCATTTATGGGAAAATTGGATCAATTTTCATTGTACGACCCCCACGTTGGGTATGGAATCGTTCATACAAGACGATTTCACTCTTTTTTTTTGTTCTTGCTTGGATCTTGGAATAATTTAGATACATCCACCCCTTCCAATGACATTCCTATGAGATGATGGATATCCTCTGCATGAATGGGATATCTCCTTCCAAGCAATAAATGCATGTCGTGAACTCTTCTTATCAAGAACTTGGTGCATCGTACAACTTCGCCAGTGGTCCTAAACATTAGTATATCCTGAAGGTGCATGATAGTGGAGTTGAATAGGTGAATAAAGTCAGGCTTTGGGACAAATTGCACCTCCCTAGTCATTTCATAACCCATCTCTCATAATAGATCGATATTCATCTATTATAATAACGTCGTATTTGTAAGATCGACGTCAAGGAGTTTCTCTTGCTTGAACTTCCCTTTGACATTGCCCAACACCTATATTATGGGATCATAGGGCTTGTCTGGGACTTCTTCTTTAGAGACTGAGCTTCGTCCTCTGCTATTCTCATCATTTTTGAAATTACGCTAGTAAACACATTGAATTGGGGGGGTGGGGACTCAGTTGGGGAGCAAGAGGCTTCTCAGCCTATACCAGGGTGAGGGAAACTCAAGGATAGAGGGAATATAATTTAACAGTGTGTCTTTCACAATACACTTACAAGATGTTATATATGAGGTAATGAGGAAAACTGATAATTGGTCATAAATGATCGAGTAATTAAGTCAACAAAACAATCTATGGTAGGGACGTATGAAGGGACTCATGACGAGGTAAAATATATGAACGGATCCTGAATTTTATGGGTGGCTTGACCAACACATGGTTGACGTGAGGGGATTATTGTTTTAACAGTTGAGAGTTGTGGTGGGAATATCTATAGAATCCACGCATACAAGGACTTTTAATACTTTATGGGACATTCTAAGAGTTTTCGACAGTTAAACTAAGGGTTACAACTAGAAGTGATGTGATTGATGATTAGCCATTAATATATTTCATATTCGATCCCCTCCAAACATAATGTGATTCATAGATAGATTTATATGTATGATTGAGTTGATCAGTGGCTCATCTGACAACGCATTGATGAGTAACAATTTCTTAAAATACCCAACATTTAAACTGATAAATATATGTTGTGGCACCCCTAAGCATAGTCTGACGTTGTTACATAGACTAAAAAACAATTTTACAACATACAAGCAAAGTCTAACTACTATACAAGATCCCCTGGACTGGAGAAACAATCCCTCTGTTAAGTTTCGGAAATGTATGGATTCAGGCGTGCACCATTCACCCACCTTGGTCAAAGGATACCATAAAGTTGTGCTAGCTTGACTGCACCAGGATCTCGAATTTCAATAAATAAGAATGGACCTAACCAATGCATGTGAAACTTGCCTGGATGTTTCTGATAACAAATTTCATAGAGGAGTACCTTATCCCCTTGCACAAACCTCTTGGACTTAATGTGTCTTTCATGCAAAGATTTCTTCCTATATTTTTCACTGATTGATGAAAATCAACCAAGACTATGGCTTCCTCAAGTTCATGCAAGTTTGCAATTCTTTGTGCAACTGATTCATCATATGTCATATGTGTAGCTTGTTCTATATAGAGACTAGGGGTGATAAAATCTACAGGTACAACAAATTCCTTACCGTAGATGAACTTAAATGGAGTATACTTGTGCAACTTATTTGAATTAGTCCTATAATCCCATAAGAATGTTGGAACTCTATCATTCCACTCCTCCCTATTTTCACAACACACCTTCGTTGGTCCTCTTTCCAAAATCTTGTTGAATTCCTCCATTGTTCCATTAGCATGTGGATGATAAGGACTACTCTTATTGTGTTGTATGAGGAATTATATCATCAATGTTGTGATTGTGATACTGATGCAGTGACTACCTTGATCATTGGTCAAGATCCTAGGACATCCAAACTGGGAAATAATGTTCTCAAATATGAATCCAACATCTATATTTGTTGAACAATCCTAAATTTCCTCTTCTTCATCCGACCGCATGAGATAGTCTATTTTGGTGATGATACATTTGGCCTTTGAATTCTTGGTGGGTAGATTAATTGGTCCAAACAATTCCACAACCCACTTCTCAAATGCTTGTACTGCTCTAACCGGTTGAAGAGGTAATTCATCTATGCGTGATGGCTTCCCTACTCATTGGAAAATGTCACAAGATCTAGCATAATATTTATCATCCTTGAATAACGTTGGCCACCATAACCCACCTTGAATTACCTTATGTGTTGTATATTCCCCTCCAACATGTCCTCCCACAACTTCATTGTGTCATTCCCACACAATATCTTGCCTCTCATGGGTTACGATACACATTATGAGAATACTATCTATTCCCAGCTTATAGATTTGTCCTGCAATTAGTTGGTAGTCTACTGCTTGGACCACCGGGTGTCGTTTCTAGGTTGCAGAATACTGTTTTGGGAAAGTCTCAAAGCTGAGTAAGGCATCAATGCCTTCAAAATAATCTAGGATGGATTTAATGTGGAATAGGTCCACATAAAAGAGTTGGTCATCTACTGGTTCTCCACTTTCCCCTAATTCAAGTATTTATAGATGGTACAGACTTACATTAGATATTCCAGGCTTGACAATTACCTCAAATGAAAAATCCTGAAATTGTAAGATCCACCTGCAAATACTTCCCTCAAGAACTAACTTATTAATTAGGTATTTCAACTTAGAATGGTCAGTAAAAAACTTAAAATGAGATCCTAATAAATACTATCTAAATTTTCCATTTATAAATCATAGCTAGACCTTCCCTTTTAGTTTTTGTGTAGTTGTTTTTAGCCTGAGAAAGTTTTATGTTACAAAAGTAGATAGGGTGGTCCATATTCCCTTCTCTTGGTTGCACCAAAATAGCTCCCAGGGCGATACTTAATGTGTCCACATGTACATGGAATTCAATATCCCATTTGGGGTATATAAGAATGGGTGTAGTGTTGAGTTTCTCTTTGATTATGTCTAGTTCCTTGTTGCATTCAACTATCCACAAGAATGCTTCAGAATTTTTTAGTAGTTTCTCCAGTGGTGCAGTGATACTTTTATATCTTATGATGAACCTACGGTAGTATCATGTATTTTTAGGTGTCAAGAGAAAATATTTACCACCTATAGGTGGTGGAATGTTTAGGATAACCACAACTATAACTGGGTCCACCAAGACTCATTGCCAACAAATAATGTGGCCTAGCAGGTTTTTGTGTGGTACATAGAAAATACACTTCCTTGGGATTAGAGATATATGTCATTCCTGACATATTTCAAACATCAACCGTAGTAGCCCTACATTCTCCTTCAACAAATTGTATACAATCCAATCATCCATGTAGAATTCCAGAAACGTTTGTATGAAGTCACAAAATGCATCTATAACAATCCTAGAGAAGATTGCAGGGGCATTATTTAAGCCAAAAGGCATCACATTGTATGAAAATGACCTCCACTCAATTATGAATGTGGTATTATTCTGGTCTTCTTCTGAAATTATGACTTGGTGATGCCCCAAGAATTCATCTGTAAATGAATAAGCTTCTTTCCCCGCAACTTGATCTAACACCTCATCGCTAAAGGGTCTCAAAAATAGATCCTGCACACATGTAGAATTCAGACTCCTATAGTATACAAAGACTCTAATGGATTTTTTATCCTTCTTTCTCTATATTACTATGGGGCTAACCAATTCTACTTCTTCGACAAAAAATATCAGTGTTCCCGCAAGCATTTATTCCACTTCCTTCTTGACCTTCTATTTTACTTTGGGATTGAGACGATATGTTTTGTGTTTCGTGTTGGTTGTGGAGCCTACTTATATTCATGATTTAGAGGCCTTTTGTTTTAGCCGTGTTTATACCCCATGAATACTTTACACCCTAGAAGAATGTACGCTCCTCCATGAGGGGGAGTGCAGCGGGGGATTTCCCCTCCTGCGAGGTTCGAGGGGATGGCATTCCCCGATGGGGGTTCGGGGGTGAATCCCTCAAAGGAAAACTTTCCTTGTAAATGTATATTTTAATTTCATAGTAAATATGGAACATTCATTATAAGGTTGTAGATCTGATGGTAGATGTTATGTTAGGGTTTTTTCCCCTAGAAGGAAACCCTATTTTATGAGGGAAATGTATTGTGACTATGTATCATTGCGAATATTGTATTCTGAGTGGGGAGACTATGAGAGAAATAATATGAAGTTGCAATGAGTGTGTTGTAGGTTGTATCCCTTCATTTCTTGGATAATAATAAAGGAAGGGCCTGGAAATTTCTCTGGTGGATGTAGCCCACACTGGGTGAGCTACGTATATCTGTGTATCTATTGTGTTGGGTATATTATGTGTTTAATTTCTGCATTTGTTTTATTTTATTACTCCATGATCCTACTTTTCTAACAAATGGTATCAGAGTGAAAGGTAGCTCACAGGAAAAGAGGGTTCTTGGTTCGAGTGGGAGCAAGGGAGGAAGATGGAAAATTTAGGGTCAAGAAATTTAACGGCCAAAACTACCCATTATGTAAGATGCATATGGAAGATTATTTATATCAAAAGGATCTATTCCTACCATCGGGTGGACTATAAAAGAGATCGACGACCATGGAAGACAGCTAATGGGAGGTTCTTGATAGAAAGGCACTAGAAACAATACGACTGATCATGGAAGTGTTGGTGGATTTCAATATTTCGAAAGAAAAGACAATGAAGGAGATGATGGATGCATTGGATAAACAGTATGAAAAACCTTCAACGTCCAATAAGGTATTTCTAATGAAGAGATCATTTAATATGAAGATGTCAAAAGGTGGTTCTGTTGCATATCATTTAAATGAATTTAATATGGTTACTAATCAACTAAGATCTGTAAAAGTGGACTTTAATGATGAGTTCAGGGCTCTTCTAATCTTGTGCTCATTGCCAAAAATATGGAATGGCTTGGCCATGGCCGTAAGTAACTTTGTATCATGTTCAAACACTCTAAAATTTGACGATGTTATTGGTGTTATCCTTAGTGAGGAAATGCGATGGAAAAGCATAGGTGGGACATCATGTAATTCGTTAAACATGGAGAACAAGGGAAGAGAAAAGGATAGAGGAAAGGGCTCAGGGAACCGTGGGAATTCTAGGAAGGGAAGATTCAAATCCAAACTTGGAAATATAGAGTTCCAGAATTGTGGAAAGAAAGGATACTTGAAGAAAGACTACAGAGCTCCCAAGAAACAAAGAGATGGACAACATAATAAAAATCAAGAAGCAAATGCAACAGGTGATGTGTTACAAGATTCTTTGATTCTTTCTGTAGATAATATTTTTGAGTCTTGGTTAGTAGATTCATGGGCTTCATTTCATGCCACACCACATAGGATACATTTTCTAAATTATGTTCAAGGTGATTTTGGACAGGTTCATTCCGGTGATGATGCAACATGCAAAATTGTTGGAATGGGAAAGGTAAAAATAAATCAAAGGAATGGAAACAAATGGTGTTTGAAAGAGGTAAGCCATGTTCCAGATCTAAGGAAAAATCCAATTTCAACAGGGAAGTTGGAAAGTGAAGGTTGTATACCCATATTTACAGATAAGGTGTGGAAAGTCACCAAAGGATCACTAGTGATAGCAAAAGGAGAGAAGGTAGGTACATTGTATTTATGTACTGGTAATATTGACTCTTCTATATCTTTAGCTTATGCAAGAGTGGATACAACATTGTTTCATCATAGTCTTGGACACATGAGTGAGAATGGATTTTAGAAACTTCACAAAAGAAATTTGTTTCCAGATCTTAAACAAATTGATTTGGATTTTTGTGAGCATTGTGTTTATGGAAAACAAAAGAGAGTCATATTTCTCAGAGTCGGAAAAGAAAAGAAGAGTGAAAGGTTAGATCTTGTGCATACAAATGTATGGAGACCAAATTAGGTATCATCTCTTGGTGGCTCTCCTTATTATGTTACTTTTATTGATGATGAAACTATTAAAACTTGGGGTTTATTGCATTCGACACAAATATGATGTTTTTGATACTTTTAAGAAATGGAAAGATTTGGTTGAGAATGAGACAGGAAAAAGGTTGAAGTGTATCAGATCAGAAAATGAAGGTGAATATTGCAGCAAGGAGTTTGATGATTTTTTCTCATACCATGGTCTTGGTAGAGAGAAGAAATTTCTAGGAACACCACAAGAAAACTGTGTCTCAGAAAGGATGAACATGACAATCATGGAGTGTGCAAGGAGTATGAGATTGAATGATGGTTTTCCCTTATAGTTCTGGGAAGATGTTGTAGATATTGTTGTTTACTTAATAAAAAGAGTACCTTCAATCTATTTGGATAGTATAATTCCATAGGAGGCATGGACAGGTAAATAGGTAAACTATTCATTTTTGGAGACTTTTGGTTGTGAAGCATTTGTCCATATTGATAAATAAAATAGAACAAACATTGAGGAAAAATCCAAGAAGTCTACCTTTATTGGATACAATGTTAATGATTTTTGTTATTTCTTATGGGATTATGAAAATCACAAAATCATTAGGAGTGGAGATGTCATATTTAATGAGAATTTCATGTACAAAGATCAGTTGCAGGGAAAGAAACAGGAAAAATAAAAACCAGAATACACAGTGCTTGATGAGATCACTGAAAAATAAATTCCAATGGTACTAGAAAATAAACATGTACAACAACAAGAGCGACAGGTACCTCCGACTCCTACAAATGTTGTTAGAAGAAATACAAGGTTAAGTAGACCCCCTGAACGATGCTCTCCTTCATTGTATTATTTATTGTTGACTGATTCTGGTGAACTAGAATGTTATGAAGAGGCAATGCATGTAGACACTAAAACGAAGTGTGAGCAAGTAATGAAAGAGGAAATGGATTCCCTAGTAAATAACCAGAATTGGAATGTGGTTTAGTTTTCTATAAGAAAAAGAGTATTACAAAATAAATGGGTTTACAAGTTGAAGGAAGAAGATGGATGCAAAAATCGGTACAAGGATAGACTTGTTGTAAAGGGGTTTGCACAAAATAAAGGTATAAATTTTGATGAAATATTTTCTCCTATTGTTAAAATGAATTCAATTAGGACCATTTTAAGTCTTTTGGAAGTAGAAGATTTACATATTGAACAATTATATGTAAAAATAACTTTTCTCCATGGGGATTTAGAGGAAGAGATTTATATGCAGCAACCACAGGGTTGTGAGGTAAAAGGGAAGGTAAATTTGGTATGAAGGTTGAATAAGAGTTTTTATGGCCTAAAGAAAGAACAAAGGAAATGGTATTTGAAGTTTGACAGGTTTATGACAGAACAAGGTTATAGTAGATGTCATTCTGATAATTGTGTTTATGTTAAAAAGATAGAAAATGGAAGCTATATTATCTTTACATTATATGTAGATGATATGCTTGTTGCAGGGTCTAATATGAAGGATATAAATGTGCTGAAGAATAAATTATTTAATTCATTTCCAATGAAGGGTTTGGGTACCAAAAATAAAATCCTTGGTATGAGAATAACAAGAGACATGAAAAATCACAAATTCACATTGTCTCAGGGTGATTACATAGAAAAGGTGTTGGCGAGGTTTAGAATGAAAAATGCAAAACAATTTTGTACACCTTTGTCCATCCATTTCAAATTAACTAAGGAAATGTGTCCTGAGACATAGGAGGAGATAAAATACATGTCCAAGGTCCCTTATCCATCAACAATTGGCAACTTTATGTATGAGATGGTTTGCACAAGACCATATATTTCACATGCAGTGGGAGTTGTGAGCAGGTATATGAAAAATCCAGGTAAATAACATTGGGAGGTAGTAAAGTATATTCTTAGGTATTTGAGAGGTACTCCTACTCATGCATTATTTTTTGGAGGTTCAGACACTATTCTATAGGGATATGTTGATTCAGATATGGCAGGTGATAAACATAGAAAGAGGAGCACCATAGGATATGTTTTTACTACAGGTGGAACAAAAGTAAGTTGGACTTCGAAACTGCAAAATGTTGTTGCACTTTCAACAATAAAATCAGAGTATGTTTCTTCTACAAAGTCTAGTAAAGAAATGACTTGGTTACAGAGTTTTATGGAGGAACTTGGAAAGACGCAGGAGAATAACACATTGTATTGGGATAGTGAGAGTGACATTCATATTGCAATGAACTCAGCCTTCCATTCGAAGACTAAGCATATACAAATCAGGTAACATTTCATATGATCCATCTTGGAACATGGAAATTTGAAGTTAGAAAAGATACACAATAGCTAGAATAATGCAAACATGTTAACAAAGGGAGTAACGAGGGAGAAACTCAGTTCCTGTTCAGTTTCAGTTGGTATTCAAGAATGAAGGTGAATATGATAAAATTTTCAGGTCCAAGAAGGATCACATTCCAACAGATACAACAACAATGGAGTTGTTGAGATCAGTCTCCAAGTGGGATATTTTTGGTTGTGGAGCTTGATTATATTCCTGATTTAGAGGCCATTGTTTTGAGCCGTGTTTATACCCCATGAAGACTTTACACCCCAGAATAATGTACAATCCTCCACGTGGGGGAGTGCAAGGGGGGGCGTTCCTTGATGGGGTTTTAGGGGAGAGGCCCTCAAAATAAAATTTTCATTGTAAATGTATATCATAATTTCATAGTAAATCAGGACCGTTCATTATAAGGTCGAAGATCTGATGGTAGAAGTTATGTTAGGGTTTTTTGCACTAGAAGGAAACCCTCTTTTATGAGGGAAATGTATTGTGATTATGTATCATTACAAATATTGTATTCCGAGTGAAGGGATGGTGAGAGAAAGAAGAGGAAGTTATGACATATGTGTTGTAGGTTGTATCCCTTCATTTGTTGGATAATAATAAAGGAAAGAACTAGAAATTTCTCTAGGGGACGTAGCCCACACTGGGTGAACCACGTATATTTTTGTCTCTATTGCATTGTGTATCTTTTTTGTTTTATTTCCACATTTGTTTTATTTTATTTCTCCACAATCTTGTTTTTCTAACACTTCATGGGTTTTGAGTCAAGTTTCAACTCGCTCTTCATCTCCCCCATGGATCCTTTTATACCTTTTATTTCTGAGACGTTTTTTGGGAATAAGTCCTCATATTCCCAAAACAAGATCTAGACTTCATTCATGGCTTGCTCATCCTAGTAATATCCTATGGAAGTTATCTTAGGATGCTCTATTTTACTCCCTATATTTACTTTCTGTAAATTCAGGGGATGGTTATAAGAGATACATATATGACTAGGTATAGTGTCCTGAATTTCCTTAGTACCTATAGTTTCTTTGATATTTGGGTTTCAAATATATTCTAATTTAATAGATTCTTGTAGGCCTTTATCAACTTTAAAACAAGCTAAAGGTATTCTGATAGGGTTGTGGCGTCGATTGGACCGAATCAAATGGAAATGATAAAAATATACTACTAGGATTGATCTGTGTTTATAAATGTTAGTAAATAGAATCTCCCTAATTCTTTGAAGGACTAAGTGAAGCTAAGGGGACTTACCAACAAATGAGAAATCTCTGCAAAACTGGTCTTTTAATGTCTACCAAAAACTTGTTTGTCTTATGGTCTCTTCATGTGTGTACCAAGATTTTGGGATCACACCTAGAGAGTGGAAAAATAGTTGAACCCATAGTCAAGATGGTACTTCTGCAACTCGCCATTGTTTTAAGAAGTCCTCAAAATGCATTTTAGGGTCATAGTACCCATCAAACAATTGTGTACCTTTAAAATCCATGTTCATATCTTCTGTCAACTTATCGCTAATGAGGAATCTGTATCGAATAAATATCTTTGCATCATCCCAATCCATAATCAAGGCTCTATGATTGGCCCACCATCTAGATGGATAATCCTTCAATACTATATCAAAAACTGAGATTCATTGATTTGGCACAATGTTTCCTTCTATGTCGGTGAGAAATTTGTCCAAATCTAAAGTATCGCCATATGTTGGGTGATTCCTTATCTCGATTACAATCCATCTTGTTTCCATAATAGTTGTGCAATGTCTTGAGAATATTTTATATGACCCTTGCTTCCAGCTATTAAAATTCAGTTTTGAGTCCTCATAGGCTGAGTGTATACTCCTCCAACTTATAGATCCATCTACAGTGGGGTTAATATAATACGACCTTATTCATGCATTTATAGTGTATAACTGGTCAAGAAATTCTGACTCCATGTTATTGTCCACTGGTTCAGTATATCTACGTCCCAGGTATAGATCTATGGGTTGGACTACCTTTATTCCATCTGTCTCAAGCATCATGGTTTCCATATTTAATTCAATGAAAACATAATCGTCATAGGCCCAATCAATTCCTACTAAGGAAGGGCATGGGCCTTTTGTAAATTCTAACCTTGTACAATATCTATTGAAAACTTATATTCAGAAAAGAACAAAAAAGATACAATGGAAAATACAAACATTACACAGAGATTTTTCACCTGGAAACCCAAACTGGGAAAACTAGCATATATTATATTCATACATTGTGTTACATTGTTTACAATACAATATACATATAGGAGCCAGCAGCATCCAAAACCCTAACCCAATGACCTGGATTAGTCCAAAACCCCAATTCCTTAACTAGAAATAGAAAACCATTGGCAAAAAAACATGTGCTGAAAAACCACCTAAATATCATGTGGTCTCGGAAATATGTCGTCCCGGTGCAAAAAAAAAATTCGGGGGTGCTGCCCCCGAACCACCGCACAGGGGGCTCCACCCCCCTGCATCCCCTGAGGGGGGGGCTAGCGGCCCCCCCTCTAAACCCCCTGCGCGCTCGGCGCAGACGCTCAGACACTACTACTCGTGCAAAGAATATAACACATACCCAACATTCTCCCACTTGTTGTTTTCTTTGCACACAGGGGGTTACAGGGTTACATAGTCAACAATCCAGGGCAACAATGCCCATGGATCCTATACACCAAGATAACTTCTCAGTGCTAAGATATTTTGTTAATGAATCTGCAACATTCTTCAAAGTGTTCACCTTCATCAATGATACTTTCTTTTCTTCAATCATGTCTCTCAGAAAGTGATATTGAACATCAATGTGCTTTGTCTTTGAATGATAAGCAAGGTTCTTTGCCAAGAAAATTGCACTCTGACTGTCACACTCTATCCTTACAGCTTCTTGTACCAACCCAATACCTGAACACAATCTTTGTAACCATA
>ML777752.1:309800-320793 GCA_009831015.1 Picea engelmannii | reverse complement strand
GGGAAAGACAATGACTGAGACACAGAGGGAGAGAGCGGTTGGAGAGAGATATGAAGATAGATGGAGGTAGGGAGAGGGGGGCAGAGAGAGGGATGGGCAAAGGGAGGGAGAGAGAGAGTGGGGGACAAAAGGGGGAGAGAGAGAGGGGGAGATAGAGAGATATTTCATGTTAAGATGAACGTGCACACGTTCATGTTCCTAATAATGGATGCGTTCTTTAGGAACACGAGCACGTTCCTATAGCATGCACGCTATTTTTATTTCATTGTTTTTAGGGGCGCACACGTGTTCTTGTACACATGTTTCTCAGGAACGTGCACGTGGCTTGTTGAGTGGATGTTCGGGGTTTGTCGAGTTTGTTAGATTAGGAATGCGTACATGTTCCTAGAAATGCGCACATGTTCCCGCGAATGCGCCTGATTGCCATTTTATCATCCACAAACTTCATGCACTCACTCTAATGTATCAGATTAAAATAATCTAAAATTATACTAAGAATAGAGTTTGTACTAAGTATGAGAAAATTAATTACAATACTATTTTATATGGCTAAATTTTGAATGTCCTATTTAATGAAAAAATTAAGTAGCTTTGACCAAAATTACTCCTTTATGTTCTCATTATCAATCCACAACCACATAATTTTATGTTCTCATTATCTATCCACAACCACAACTATGTGGTTGTGATAGTTAGATCTATCTCAACTATTTCAAAAAATTATATAAAGAAAAAGAGGTAATTCCAAAATATGTTCACTTTTAGAGTGAATTACTCTACAAGACACGAACAAACATATGTCTTGTAGAGTAATTCACTCTAAAAGTAATTCACCTAACATATGTTCACTCTTATGAAGTCATATGTTCAAATTTAACTCACTTAAAGGGTTACCAAAATGATTATCAAAACTTAATTCCCAATGATATGTTGTAAATTGCAAAACATATTTTAATAAAGTATAATTAATGATTATATAACTTTATTTTAAATTAATAATAAATATATAATTTATATTTTAAATTAATAATAAATTATTGCATATTTATATATATAAATTTTAATTTTATTTATAATTATTATTTTTTTAAATAATATTTATATTAATATGTAGTCAATCACTTCGTAAAAAAAAAAAAATTCAACATTTCTACTTTGTGGAAATCAAACCTAGAAAATAACCAACATGCTCTCAACCATTTAAACAGATTCAAATTACCTAATAACATTTAAACACCATATGCATAGGGAACACTCTTCATATCAACTTCCAATAGGGCATATATGTTAGTTGCAGAGTCTTGGTTGAACCGTTTCAGTATTATTGACCATTAATTTAAAAAACTATTATTTCCGTCACTTTAAAAGGCTTTTGTTCCTATTCCTTAAATCTTAAAGTAATGTGTATTGCGGACAAAATAGATTCTTATTCCTTAAATAGATTCTATATGAAAATCCTGAAACATTCTGATTATACAAAAACAGATTTAAGAATTTCTCACAAAATTTCATGAAAAAGTACAGGAAAGCCTAAAAATAATCATTTAGTAGAAATTTATCACTACGGCTTTTATATGACCGTGGTGAATGCATTTTCTTTAATTCTCTTCCTCTACGATTAATGGCGTAGTACAGTAACCACTAATATCATTGTATGAAGGCTGCAGAAAAGTTATATTCGTCTCATTTTCCAATTTTTTTTCATGATCTTACTTTACTCGATTCTTGGTTACTCTATTCAGTTCCGATTCTTGGTTACTCTATTCGGTTCCGATCTTCATTTTGCTTTTTAGATTCGTGGATTGACATTGCAAAATTCGAAGGGTTTTGTTCGTCTGCTGGTACCCATTATATAACAGACAATTATTAGAGTTGGTAAAGGAGCGCTCTTACTTCTGATCTTCTGTGAATTTGTGTAATCAAATGGTGGAGCTTTCGGGCGTTCTCACTGTGCGGGTGGTGAAGGGATTGGATTTAGTGATCAGAGACTGGAGCATGAGCAGTGATCCTTACGTTGTCATCACGCTGGGTAAACATGTCCGTAATCTCTCAACCGACTAGCCAGTACCTTTCATCTTAGAATTTACCAGTAGTTAGTTACATATATAGTAACTCAAATTCAGCTTATATGCTCAAAGGCTTTTGACGGGGACAAGGTTTTTTTCTTTGCTACCAACTACCCCTAACGGATACTTCTGTCTTTTTTTCCGTTTACAGAAGCAGAGCACTCGTGTTAAAGAAGGGAACCTTAATCCAACTTGGGATGAAGAGCTTAAATTCGATATAATTCCAAGTGACCGTTGCTCACTTATTGCGGTATCCTTTTTAAATCTAAAGCTAATTCTTCCTTGTGTGGTTTATATAACTATACAAGTTGCAGAAGAAAGACATCTCTAAAGGTTCTGAAAAATTCAAACTATATTTTTCTGGGATTGTATTGTCATGCCCTACAGAACTTAAAAGAAAATTGAAGTGTGATAATTGGAATGAATCAATGGTTCGGATTTTTGCAGGAAGTGTGGGATAAGGATAGATTCCCCAAACTCAAACGGGATGACTTCATGGGAGTGGCTGAAATTAACGTGAAGCCTCTTCTTGAAGAATTACATCCCATCGCAAATGGAAAGAAAGTAGTGGCTAAATCCAGTGATAACTGCCTCGACAAAGATAGTTACATTGTGGATCAAAGAGATGGTCGAATAGTTCAGGACGTGTACTTGAAGCTTGGTCACGTTGAATCCGGTATCTTGGAATTGAGACTCGAATGGCAGCCTGGGCTCTGAAGGATTAGTTTCCGCAAGTGGGAATTTAATTGTTATGCTTTGAAGTGTTTAGAAATAAAAATAGATGCTGGACTTACTATATCAGAAACGTACTAAGGCAGTTAAGAGGTTGCATATGTATTAATATATTTAAAGAAAATGTATTAGCTCAAATACTTTCTCATGTTATGTTTTATGGATGGTAAGCTGGGTGAACGGTCTATTTTGAATAAGATTTTATAGATGGTAAACTGAGTAAACAGTCTACTTTGATTAATGAGTTTACTTTGATTAATGAGTTTCCTCTGTGAAAAATCAAACAAAAACACAATAATCTAACTTGACAACTAACCCTCCATACTAAAAAAGATTTATATATATCATACATAATTGAACGAACCCTCCATGCTAAAATAGGTTATATATATCATACATAATAGGTTATATATCATATATAACTAAAAAAAAATTATATATATTATACATAATTAACTAACCCTTTATGCTAAAATAGTTATATATATCATAGTTTATATATCATATATAATAGAAAACCATTAGAGTTTAATATCCTTACTGTATGATTAGTTTGAAAAGACCTAAAAATCCAACCATATTAAAAGTTGGTACTACACATTCAAAATAAGATTTCGTAATAATTTTAATAATTTAAATACCAACAGTTAAAATGATTACAGACACATTTATAACAAACCAAAAACAATAACTTTACTCTGTCAAAATTAAATAACAACAAATCATACTATACTTTTCTGAACAGAACAACGTGTCAATCTAATTCTGTTCACAATTTCCCATACGCATTTCATCTAGGGTTTTCCACGTATATTAGCCATCGTAATTTGCAAAAGTAATTTAAAAACCGATATATTGAGCTTCACAACTGCTAAAATATAGCATTGTCATGCTGATGGCTAATCTTAAGGCTTTCATTTAAAGAGATCCGTGTTAAAGGGACTCATGAGCACGATCGTGTCGAGCGCTTGAGCATCCGTCATACGAATGATAGCGATAAAGGTAACAAATTCTTTCCATGAGCCTAAAAAATCAGCTTTCCGACCGAAGATCTGTGTTTTGGCAGCCCTAAGTCGCTTGGGAGTGTTTTCAATTCTAAAACATAACATGGCAGATTAGGCGAGTAAATTTTGGATTTAAAAGGCAGATTACGCTAGCAATTTTTTTATTTAAACGAGGGGTTATTAATTTAACTCCCCCTGATGTATTTTTCATAATGGAGAGAGCACCTTAAACGAGGGGTTATTAATTTAACTTTCCCCTGATGTATTTTTCATAATGGAGAGAGCACCTTAATTCAATAAGGGGTAGGTCATGCAATATCGAAAGGATAGATATATGTTACACCGTAGTTACCACCATTTTTCCATGCTAAAGGCTATGGTGTGGGTGATTATGAATGCTACAATGGCTGTGATTGTGGATGTGTGTGGGTTAATTCCTTCTACAATTGGGGTTTGGAGTGATTTATTAAGTATTACTCTTGATAATGGCTCTTTTAAGTGGCCAAACAAGCAATGCATTTGGATGGCAGTTGGCCCTTGGCTTCAATTTCTTGTGTTCATTCCTGAACTCTGTGACATACCTTCTTCAAAATGCAGGCATTGGTGTGATTGGTGGGACTGTAGATTTTGGAGTTACACCAGGTCTGATACTAAGTCTTCGGGTGAGGTCAAGCGTGGATTGCTTACCTGGCAGAAGGAAATGACAGAAGCCCAATTTAGCACTATGATTTGGACTATCCATTGGATTAGGTAGAAAGACAAATCTGCAATCCTAAAGCAGAAGAAAAATAGTGATAAGGAGACTTGTGAAGTTGACCCAAACCACTCACACACTGAAAATACAAGAAAAGGGAAAAAAAGTGAAAGCATTCATGGGAATTCACAAGAGTTAGCGCCTAGAGCTTCATGAGAAGGTGAGATCTTTGCAGTTGCTGATAGAGAGAGTTGGGAATTCACAGGAGTTAGCACCTAGAGCTTCATATAAAGGTGACATCTTTGCAGTTGTTGATACAGAGAGTTGTGGTCTAGCACAGCTACCCTTAAAAGCAATTGCATCATGTCCTCGTCCTAGTGGCTGTAGCTCCACTATGGATCCCTCTATTTGTGGCCTTTCTACACCATGAAAGGATAATGGGAGATCGTCGCACACCCATGATTAGGTACTCCCTTATGTCCCTTATGAAAAGAGGATGGCATGGATGAGGTACTCCCTTCTGTCCCATATGAAAAGAGCCTTGCAAAAATGAAGTTAGAGTATATCTAAAGGAGCACATCCATGTTGAATCTCATCATGCGCATGATAATTGACCAGTCTTTTTTTCTTGTTTTCTTATGTTTTTTCAAGTTATTTATTTGTTGCAACAATATGTAAGGAAATATATTTGCAAATTCTTTACTAGACAAATTTTTTTCTTATTTTCTTATGTTTTTTCAAGTTATTTATTTGTTGCAACAATGTGTAAGGAAATATATTTGCAAATTTTTTACTACACAAAATAGAATCTATATGTATTGTAGGAAAATCGATATACATTTTTTTATTTTAGACATTTGTTTTCTTGATGGTAGTATTTATTTTTTAAATATAAAACTATCTAGTTTGACAAAAAAAAAAAAAAAATGATATTGTCATAAGTCTTCAAAAATAAATTTCATACTATTTCACATAAACAAAAAATTATATTATTCATAGTGTAACATACGAGTTTTCAAAAATAAATTATATATGAATGCACTAAAAAAATTAGTAAACTTGTTATAGGAAAATCTATCATTCACATGGTGAGGTTTATTCTTTATCTTTCATTTTATATAAAAAAGCATATCATTTTTAGGAGCCTTACTCCATCCCCTTTTATGGCTCCTCATGTAGAACATAGTTACCTAACTCATATAAAATCACTATTTAAAGGGTTAATAATTTGGTTCCTCATGTAGAACATAGTTTCCTAACTCATATAAAATCAATATCTAAAGGGTTAATAATTTGTTATTTAATAACTAATTTTGAGAGATGTGCAAGAGATTATGATGGCAATGCTCTCTCCTCTTCCTTTCTCCCAAAATTTAGAATTCGATATCCCTTGATCCTCTAGGAATTTAGGTACATGTAAAAGGTATCAAGAGAGTCTTTAAAGGTTTCTTTCTCATGGTTTATAGTGTACCACAAAAATCTAAAAGTTGGTACATGTGTGTCACATCTAATTTGATTGTATTTATCAACACTATGATTTAAATGTAAAGAAAATGTGATTTCAATGAAAAACATTAAGGAAAAGAACTTAATGATAATGCCTATTTCTTTCGACCATTTAAAATTTTCATAATAAACCATTTTTTATTATTGCACAAGCCCATTGGTACTATGTGTGAAGGTCAATGGGTCATCAATGGTTGTTTACTTAGGCTGAGCTCCTATAAGAAGAATTGTTTCCTTTTTACATGCATTAACTTAACCTTATATCAATGAGACCCTTGAGAAATAGATATGAGAAAACACACCAGTGAGGCAACGCTCACAATCTCTTATAGGATCTACATTAAACATAAGTAGAGTTTGTCTACAATTCTAACTCTTGATCCATTATTTCCAAGTGTTTTTATAGTTGTAGACTCATAAATACACAATTACTCACTTTAAATTCCCTTTCAATGCAATGTTGATCTTTTTTTTTCATTATTTTGTGTGCTATAACCAAGTTGTCCTTCAATAGTTTCAAAACCTCTTGTTGGTTCCCTATGTGGTCATTCACTTATTGTACCTTTTCATTCCCTTTAAAGGGTGATGTGATCGATGGAGGATGACATCCATAAAGTACCCTAAATGGGGACATTTTTTATGAAGTATGGAAGGATGTGTTGTACCACCATTTTACCAAGGGCAACTTGACCCATTTTGTTTGTTTATCGGATGCAAAGAAATGAAGATATCCATATAGAGATTTATTCACAACATATTTTTTCCCATTGGATTAAGGATGGATAGATGAGAAGTGAGCCAATTAAGAACCCAAACAAGAAAATTATTCAGTCCAAAAATTTCCATTGAAAATTGGATCTTGCAAGAATGTTGTAGCCACTGTACTTGATTTAAAAGGATGAGATAGAAAGAAAAAATTACCATAATGTTGTTCCCTCCAAAAATACCCACCAAAATTCTATAATTTAGAGGATTTCAGCCAGTGGCCCATATCAAAATTTTGGGCAAGGTATTGTATCATTACTTACTTGATTTGATACTAAAATAGGAATGTTACTATTTTTCTAATGTAGTCTAAATCTTAACCTAGAAACAAACTATAAGAATCAAAGGTCAAATGTTTTTCTACTCTATATCGATTGGCCTCTTTCCAAAAAGACTAAATTTTGAATCATGTTGAACCTCAAAGAAAATCACCATCTATATGATCATGCTTGAAATCCAATGGGATATTACTAACCAAGAAATTGATCCTTCGAATAAATAAATCAACAACTCTGACTTCTATTATGATAGTCTATTTCCGATAATACTATGGGAAAGTGTTCTATCAGAATCATCACCATCGAAAATCCTTTCGACCTTATAAAATCTACTATGATGGAAATTTGTCTAATAGACTCATTTCAAGAGTAGGACAACTTGAATGTGCCTTAGAATAATTACCCGAGGTACTTGTGTCAGGGAATTACTGGTAGATAATGCTACTCTATGTTATAAAGACTTAGAACATGAGTAGGTCCCTTACAAAAATCATTATGGTACATGCCAAGAATAGATTGGTTTATTAATACCTTTTACCCTCAGACTTCAACCTCTCTGTGGATACCAGGTAATCTATATTTATTCTCATAGGCGATAAAATTATATGATGTTGTAGTGGTAGTAATCTATATTTATTCTCATAGGTGATAAAATTATATTATGTTGTAGTGGTATTAGGGGAATACTATTGCGATGACAAAAACAAGGGAATTAAGAAGAGGGAAAGAAAGAGGCAAAGAGGGGATACAACTGTCAACCAACCATCAACCAAAATAATTATTGAATGGAAGGAAGGGCTTAATCACAAAGAAAATTCCATCAAAACGATGTATTCTCTTCTTCACACATTTGTACGAGAAAATTCCATGTCTGTGTATGACTTGATTGTTTCCTCAGACATAACACAAGCTAGAATCATTGTTTTGGAGAAAACCATGATCACATGAAAGGATGATATTATTGTTGAATTTGAGAAGGAAATAAAAATTACACATAATCTCCACAAAGATGAGATAGAAAATTTTATACAAGTACAACACAACAAAATGGAGATAGAATTCAAGAAGAGAGTTGAAAAAAAAAAATTTGCATAGGGAAGAACTAGATTCCCTTAAGCAAGAACAATCCATGGAAATGGAACAAATAAAAAGAAAGTATACACAGGAATTGAGTAGTCTACAAGTAGAGCGAGTAGAAACCAACAAGTTTATTAGACAACATGAGCACACAATTCTAGGGCTAGATATGTAAAAGGAAAAACTTGAGATATCTCTTCAAGAAAAAAAATAAGAAACTTTCATCCTATAAGTCTTGAGGGAAGAAGCCGCAACTATTAATGAGGACATAAAATTAGAGAAAAAGAAGTGTTTCAGTGTCCTGAATGATGTCTAGAGGAATATAGATGACCAAATAAGGATTGAGGATCATATTGATGAAATCAAGGATAGATATCAAAAGGATAGTGATGTATTTGAAATAATTATAGATTAGCAAGGTGTGTACAAAAATCCATAGATACCCTGTCACTCTACATCACCAGATAGAGGCTAAATGATCAATTATTTTTTGATACATGTAACCCTATGCTAGAATATGTATGAAACATTCATAAAGTGGTGACAAAGGCATATAAAAGGTTGTGGAATGACACAAATGATATTCTATAAGAATTCATAATTAAAATCATGCCTGACATTTATGAGGCATCCCCAATTGAATTGAGAATAGATGAAGTGGAGGAAAGAAGGGAAATTGATCAAAGGGATATTGGATATCTTAAAGAAGTGAATAAATATGTTCTGAATGAATCCATGACGAATCCCATCAAATTGATCACAACGGCCCATAATTTCATCAATAAGACATATCAAGAATTAAAAATCAAAGTCACAACCAAAATTTTCGAAGGAGAACTGGACTTGGAGAAAATGTAGTTGGGAAATCTCAAGAAGATAACAAAATACTATATACTCTTTCGACTATAGACTCTGTAAAGAGTATCAAGATCAAATGGAATCCGAAAGGGCCTCATGATTATTTTTTTAATTGATCTTCTATTTTTTCCATTCCTTACTTATTGTGATCTAAATATATAACAAGAAGAGACATGCTTGAACTTTCCTCTGACAATAGGAAGTTTCGTAATGTGAACAATCCCTCTTGTTTTATAAAAGAGGATATTCCTAATGAGAATAGTCTTTTGATCTATGATGTATCCTAACAATACTTTTATTGTATGATTAGTAGAAAAAGAAACAATTTTGAACATTAATGATTTTGATGTGTGTATTCAATATTTTTCCTGTACACATGTCTTTGATGTGAATGTTACTTGGACATAGCTTTATGAAATTATTCTTCACTCTTTCCTTAATATTTATATCGACATAGAATTTCTTATGAGCATAGAAACAATGATAATGGTACAATTTGCAACTATTTTTTATTGTATCACCTTTCATTTTCATATTAACTT
This sequence comes from Picea engelmannii, assembly GCA_009831015.1. NCBI lineage: Eukaryota > Viridiplantae > Streptophyta > Pinopsida > Pinales > Pinaceae > Picea > Picea engelmannii. Next base: position 311,271 of record ML777752.1, on the reverse strand, counting down.
GTTACTTGCATAAATGAATTATTTCTTGTGTCAGTAACAACCTCTATTTAACTGTGATCATATTTTTTATATTTCTCCTGATCAGGATAGGTTAAAATAATATAGAATTGCATCTATAATAGTTTTGGATAGTATTATTTAGATTTATTTTAAGATTTTAATTTATCTCATAACATTTTTTTCACATATTCATATTAAAAAATAGTTTAGAGTGTCAACCAGGAAAACATATAGGTTGAAAATGTTATTCCAAATGAGAGTCACTCTAATTGGGACCTACAATTAGACACTTCCTCTTACCTAATTTACATGCCATCTAGATGTTTCAAAAGAAATGGTTCCAGAAGGAGGGCCATCAGACTAAATAGTTTCTAAGAAATTGAGAAACCATACCCATTTTATTCTGCTGATAAACACAACTTGGAGAAGTGATTCTCAACAGATCGACTCTAAAAAAGTTCTAATACCTCAGTCACACTCTATGAATACCCTTTCTCAAGTCTCTACCCATAAAGGTAATCCAAAGTATGAACCTTGGTTCCCAACCTCTCATTCCCTCATCGACCCTGAGATTCACCAAGCATGTGTTAACTCCCCATTGGAGTAGGAAAATTGATAACTCCCTAATGAATTTTTTAGTATCTGAAGGGAAAATAAGTACTATGTGGGAATAATTGGCTCTTGAAATTCCCCTTATGCACAAAGGAAACCCAACCATCGGGACACCCTTTTACCACCTTTATAAACTCTTAGAAGGGGTTTGATAACCCTCATACTTCGACTTAGAAACTTAAATACTCTCTAGTGGTGGTATATCTCTTTTTCCTCCCAAATCTATACCTAGAACACCAAGAGGATAACCCAAACAAGATCTTGAGGGAGAAGAAGGAAACAAAATATCTGTTAATCCTCAACCAATGGTCAAATCTAATGCAAACCAATAGAATAACCAACCTTGGTTGGTTCTTGATGTATTTTCAGTACCTAAGATATTCCATGACATGAGAAAATATCCTAAGAAGTTCTTACTGAAGTTTGGCCAAGATAAGAAAGATTTTTCCAATGACCATATTAATAAATTTATTCTCACTATCACATCAAGGAATGTGCAACATGAATATGTTATCTACATGATGTTTCCTTACATGTTTGATAAAAAGGCTTCCACTTAGTACTTTTCTTTAGATCAAGCTTCAATCACTTACTGGATTATTTTTTAAAACACTTTCAATGAAAAATTTGGTGAGAACAAGACCCCAACAACTTTGGTTCTAGATCTTTCTAGATAAAAATGGATACAAAATAAAAATTTAATGATTTGAATCAATGGTTTCTTAGTTTAATGAATAAAATTCCTCAAGCCTCCTAGTTTGTTGAAGATATTTCTATTGAATTTTATACTTCAAATCCCCCTATTTCCATGGAAATGTTTGTAAAAAGGGATGAGAAAAATAATCTTGAAGCTACCTTT
>ML777752.1:276823-309750 GCA_009831015.1 Picea engelmannii | reverse complement strand
AAGCCTCCTAGTTTGTTGAAGATATTTCTATTGAATTTTATACTTCAAATCCCCCTATTTCCATGGAAATGTTTGTAAAAAGGGATGAGAAAAATAATCTTGAAGCTACCTTTAAAGAAGTCATTAAGTTTGAGAAGGAAATTGTTAGTTTTAAAGGAAATACTAGAATTGAATCTTCAAAGGATAAAACTGGTGTCAAAACCAAGACTAATGTGACCAAGCCCCTTGAGGATAAGAATATTCAGATTCTATAGATATGGAATCCATCTAGAGAATTGTGAAAAAAAATTCCAATGAAACTATTGATTTGAAAAATAATTGTGGAGAAGGCTCTTCCAACCCAAAGAAAATTTTCATATTTCAACCCAAAATGGAAAAACACACTGCTAAAACTAAGATGACCTATTCTTCTGACGGAATAAACATGGAATATTTTGTACAAGCCCTCAATGAATGGACAATTTATTCAAAAAAATATAAGGAAGAAGAGGAGGAGGAAGAAGAATAATATGATCAGTCTCAAGAGACTAATGAAACTCGGGAAAAGGAAGTCAATTCATTTTGGGACATTTCTTTTGGATTCAGTGAAGAACAAGAGGATGAAGTGGAAGAAATTAATCTATCCCAAAATTATGTAACCACCAAGAGTCTAATCAAAACATCATATTCCAACCCTCCCTCCTCTTACAAAACTGTTAAGAGGACATGCAACACCTAGAACACACCATCTAGCAATAAATAGGTCTTTTATTCTACTCCTACATCTAAATTGGATTATGAATTTTTGGAATATTTGAAAAGAACTAAACAAAATATATTCATGTTTGAGCTCATGAAGCTACCATATATCCAAGACAATATCGGGTAGTACTTCTAAGACCACTAAATAAGCCAATGTGAGAGGAAGTAAAGGTAAAGGTAAAGTAGGTTAGACCATTCATAAGATAATAGAAAAGAAACAATCAATTGTCAATACATCTCTGACTGCCCAAGATCAAAATCCAATACTTCTCCTTTCTTACTAAATTTTGAAATCTTCAACATAAATGTTCACAACTCCATGATGGATTTAGGAGATTCTTCCAATGTAATGCCCCTTAATGTTTGTGAAAATATCAATGTTAAGCCTCAAGAATATGATATCCAAATAATCCAATTAGACAGTTCAAAGGTAAGAGTTATTGGAGAGTTAAAAATTTTATTTAATGGATTATCATTCAACCCTAAAGTGCATCAAACGATTGACATTATAGTAGTATATATCCTTGATACTTAAGGAATGCTTTTGAGAAAAGAATGTTTTTCTATGCATAATGGAATTTTTATATTAATTGGTCATACTTGTGGCTTCCACATAATGTAAAACCCAACAAAATCATAGTATATAGACAACATTACATGAATCATGTGGTAACATATTTAAATGATCCCAATGAAACCATAATGTTCAATCACTGAATCTTAGGGAATTATTCTTATGATTCTTTCTTTGGGAATCACACTGTTCCAATGTCATCTTATGTGGATTCAAACACACAATCTGAAGTGCTTCATTGCATTCACATTGTTGAGACTCACTACAATATAGTACATATAAATGACAATAACCATGATGTACAACCTAATATGGTTTCTACGGATAAGATATAAGTATATGATCATTTTTCTAATCCCATTAATTATGAAAATAAAATAAAATATGACTCCATAACTCAATCTAAAGGAAATATTAACATATGGACTTTATTATTTGATGGATTCGAGTCTCTTGAAGGTGTATGAATGATCCAAGAGAATCTTGATGGGAACCCACCTATTCCAACTAGCTCAAAACAATTTTTTGGTAACTTACTATTTTTAACAATTTTTTGGGTCTCAAACTTTCGAGGCCATTTTGAGGGCCTAAATGACATTTTTTCATGATCGAGCACCTCATTAATAAATAAAGGCTCTGATTGAGGCCCATAAATGAATATCCTCATCAATACCTTTCCAACTAGCTATTGTGTGCCCTAAACGAAGATCGTATGCAAAATATATGACCCCCGGGAAGTTGATGTACTAACTTACTCTAATGGGGTGCACGTGACTTTTGACACTTCTTCTCCGAGGGTTATGTTTATGAATGTATAGAGTTTTTGAGTTCATGTTTATTGTAAAAATTCCTTCACAACCTCATTCTACTCATGTTCTTGCGAATGAGCATAGTTGTAAAATCTCTTCTAAGAGATAGGATGCCACCATTCTAGAAAGCTTGTTTTCAATCTACATTTTATAGTTTTCAGCATATTTCTTATTTAATAGAAGTAAAGTCTTACTGTATCTCTATTATTGTTCATCGTGTCTATATGTTAATATTTTAAATTTATATTTTCATTTTGTTCTGCTCATAAATATGGATCAATGGTATTAGAGTGGTATGATCCTTATCATTTTTTAGTGCATGTCCCCAACGTGGTCAAGCTATAGAGAGTTGGGTCTCAAGCTTGTTTCTCTTGAGGAAAAATTCTCTCACACACCCAAGAAACCATCCATGGAGGGAGAAAAGAAAGACAATGAGATAGGAGATCCTTTCAAAATGTTTCTCTAGGAATCCCTTGAGCGAAAAATGAACAAGATGATGGACATCTATGCACAAATCCTTTGACAACTGCCGACAAGCGATGCTTATGCCTCAAGCAGAGGCGTCGTCCCCTTCAAGGTAAAGATAAATTATTATATTCCTATATTTGTAGGTTAAATAGATGTGGATTCCATAGATAAATGGTTAAACCTTCTAGAAGGGTATTTTTTTTCCACAACTTTTTAGATAGAGAAAACATTACATTTGTTGTCCTCAAGGTCGTCCCCCATGTCACATATTGGTGGGAGACTTTTTATGAGAAAAAGGAAATAGAACGATCCACATTATTTGTAGTTTCACCCACTTGGGGTTCATTTAGGGATGCTATTAAGAAACAATACTACCATGTTGGAAGTTATGACGACTTGTATACAATATGGACCACGCTGCGGGAGGAAAAAGACCAAACAGTGCGAGAGTTCACCAATGTCTTCCATACCTTACACACCAAGATGGGTATCAAAGATTTTGAGGGAATGTAACACCCTTGGTTTTTCACCCCCATATTAAATAATGTATTGTTACACTTATAAGAGGCCAGAGTGCCCAAACAATTATTAAAAGGCCAGTGTGCCCAAGAAATGTAATGTTTTGATCATTATTAATAATAAATACATAGTTGGCTGCTAGACAGACAAGGGATATAGATATAGGGGGCTATGATTCCACAAGAGAGGGATTGAGGGGCTAATCATTTTATTGTATATTTTATTCTCCATTTTTCTTAATGGAGAATAAAAATTACATGAGATCCTTGGGGAAAGGCCAAGAGGTTCTTGATCGCCACAGATTACATAAACCTACCCCTGGCCTATTGGGGGGGGGGGGGGGGGGNGGTTCATTCTCTCTGAATCCTACTTCTCATACTCGTTCTACTGTTAGTTGCTTCACTCTTCCCTCATGAATTCATTCATTCGATTGTTCATTGTTTCACACCTTATGTGGAGATCTCACTCCATTAATTTATGTCACCCACTCATCTTTCCTCATCTATGTCTTGTCTTGGGGAAAGAAAAATGAACTGCTAAAGAGAAGCCATGGTATTTTGTATATAGAGGTCGCTGGAGTAATCCAACAATGACTTGAGGCCTTCATGTCAGTAATGCATTCACCTGTGTCCAACTTTGTTCACAGTTGTGTTGATTAAGGTTGGTTGTAATTGATGTTAACCCTTGAAGAAAGCTCGGTAGCACAAAGTTATAGGTAATGGACCCAAGTTTTTTTGATGAATCATTATTGTCTTGTCATGTTTGATAATACGTACAAATGGATGAACTCCAAATTGGTCCCCTTATGGTGAAATCCGTCACGGGAAGATGCTTTGCAGATTGAGTTATCCTATAAGTATGGTTAGATAACCCATTCTTATTTGTGGAATAATGAGATGAAGGCCAATGAATTTGTCAGTGAAAATATCCTTTATTTATAATTCTTGTCATTCCATTTCCATTGGTATGTGGAACGTCACATAACTCCTCACGGTTAGAGAGTTATGGCCATGAGAAGTTGGAGAACCCAGGTTTGGGTAATGGACCCAAATTTGTTTGATGGATAAAGGTATGTGTTTTGATATATTTTTAGGTAATACTATTCTATAATGATATTACATGTCATGTCATTTCTTGTGGTATGTGGAATGTCACATAACTCCTCAAAGTGAGAGTTATGGCTGTACAAAGTTGAAGGACCCTCACATGTCATTTAGAAGCCCCAAAAGGTCAAAGTAGTCAAAGTGCTTTAAGATATTTTATAAGGTAAATAATAAAGGGAAGTGATGAGTGTACTATAATTCAAATTTAATAAAAAATAAATTATTTAAATAATAAATTTAATGGAGGAATTAGAAGTGGGTTAACCCTAAAATAATGAAAGTGGGCAAAGTGACCTAGAAGATGTTTTTAAGGAAGCTACTTGGAGAGTATAAATAAGAGGCAAGACTCTCTCATTTTATATCACACTTAAGAATATTGAATATATATAGGTTTCTAAGGTAACCAACGGATATCTAAGCTGAATTTGTGAGGGAAGGTGAAAAAAAGAAGGCTGGCGTTCAAGGAAGGATACATTGTTTTGATGATGCTTTCTAAGGTATGTTATTTACAGGTCATCTCACCATTTTCGCAGTAACTTTTTTTTCTAGAAAGATTCATACCATCACATTGCTATGAAATTGAGAAAACATATCCATGTATCTGTGGTAAAAAATTCATCTTGTGGGTCGTGGTATTTTTTGAGTTACACTCCGTGGAAAATAGGGTTTGTGGCTAGTCTTGAAACTAGTCAAAAAAGGTGTTTCGGGTAAAAACGTCATAACTTATTCATAATAGATCCAAATTCAATAAGACTAAATGTTTTGGTTAGATTACAGTCTGTATTATTCTTTTTAATAGTTTCATATCTATTCAACAAATATTCTATGTGGGTCATGCTCTACAATTTCAGTCTCTAGAATAAGCCAGAGTTCAGAAAGGTATTCCATTTTTTCTATAAATTCTTTTCTGAGAGGTTCCAAGTAGTGAAACCTAGAGGAATTGCATAAAACACACTGATTAACATTGCGTATCAGTTTCAAATATTTATTCATTACAGGTACAAAGTTATGATTATTTCAAGTTAGGGTTGTTGACTAATCCAAAACTAGTCATGTGAGACTAAAGAAAAGTTTGATGAAAATGTTAGTCTCTTGTTGTTAAAGTTAAGGAAGGTTTGCAGGTATGTGATCATATAAAACATGTTTATTATAGAGTTACAAATCATATTTGGATGATGAAATTTATGAGGTCTTTTGGTTGAGGTACAAGTTGGGTACATGGTTGAGACAAGTAGTTGATGAGTTGGCACATACATGAGGTGTATAGTTGATGATGTTGGTACATATTGATGAGTCATAGTTGATGATTACTTGACACATGATTGGTACATACTGGTACATTGTTGGTTGCACTTTTTTATTGCACAATTTGATTACAGATTATTTTGGTACAGGTTGGTGCATGGTTGATGCACTTGTTTATGGTACATGTTGGTGCATGGTTGATGCACTTTTTATGGTATAGGTTGATTACAGGTTGAGGTACAGGTTGATGCGTGGTTGATGCATGGTTCAGGTTTATTGGTACAGGTTTATAGTGGTATATCTCACAGTGATAGTGTGATAGTGGTTCCATCATTATACTTCTACTTCAGGGTGATTGGATGAGGCAAGGACAGGTGGTTGTAACCACCTTCCAGTTGTAGCTAGAGAACATAGGGGGTTATAGCCTCCTTTTGGTTGTAGCCATAGAATTGGGGAGTTGGAGCTTCCCTCAGGTTGGAGCCTGAGAAACTAGGGGGTTGGAGCCTCCTTCTAGTTGCAGTTGGAAAACAAAGGAAGTTGGTGCTTCCAATGAATGTAATTCTTCAATACATATAAGAAAAAATAATTTTTTGGTTTTCTCCTGCTTTGGGTTTCCACGTAAAACATTGGTGTACTTTTTATGTGTATAATAGTTCATTTTTTCATTTCTTATTTACTGTGCAGCTATTGGATGATAATGCTACATTGATATAACACTTGGATTATATGGTTAAGATGATTAAATTGTTCTATTATTGATTCACCTCCCCTCTTAGTAATCCAACAATTGGTATCAGAGCAGGATCCTTAAGGAAACCGTTTAACCACTAGAAGGAGATCATGGATTATTATGAGAATGGAGTACCAATGTTTAATGGTTAGAATGGTTTTAAGTATGAGATGGACGAAAGTATTTTTACATGCAAAGGGAAATTATATTTAGCTATCAGTTGTTACAGGATATGATAGTTCAAAAAGGGCAGAGACTGCAGCCAAGAAGGAATCTGGGAAGAATAACAAAATAGCAATGGATTTCATTTGGGAAGGATTACCTAATCCGGTAAGAGAAAAGGTTGGTAAATGTTCATCATAAAAATAACTTTGGGATAAGTTACATGACATATATTCTTCACCCATCACAGATTCATAAAATGTCAAAGAAGATGCAGATACAAATCAAGAAGAATTATGTTCACCGTGTCAATAAGATTCAGAAGATGAAGATTACATAATCACCAGAGGTATGTTGTTTTTTGTTGATTGTGAAAAATGTGGACATCTTGAAATAGAATGCCATGAAGGAAATGAGACAAAAAAAATAATTGAAAAGGATGACAATTATGAAGAAGAATTGGTTAGTTCTTTAGATGAAATAAGAGAAGAAAACAATTCACTCAAGAAAGAATTGATGAAACAAAAGGAAAGTGTTCACATTTTTTAAGAAGCCCAACATGTCATCGATAACTTAAGAACTCGGGTAGAAGAAGCTAGAAAGATCGAATAAAATCTGGAATATCAAAAGCGGTGTTTGGAAACCAACATAGCATCACAAAAGGAAGAAGCAGAAATGAGAGAGAAGATATTGACAAATCATCTTAAGGAAAGAACTAACGATCTAAACTATCTTGAGGCAGAGTTTGGTCAAGAAGAGAAAGGACTTGAAGAAGAAATAATCACATTAAAAATTCAGCTTGAAGAAGTGAAAAGAACAGAAGAATTCATGAAGTCTCAGATAATGAAGAAAGAAGAAGAGGTTGAGAAGCTTGAAGAAAAAGTTGTCACATTGAGAAGTAAAATCGTCAAGCTCAATAAGAACATTGAAGAGACAGAAACATCCACATCAGTTATAGAGAATGAAGAGAAGCACTCTAGGTTACTAGAAAAGAAGAATGACAAAAATATAAAGAGTTATGCAGAAGTACTCAAAGGAAGGAATCATGGTCAACCAGAATCTAAGAAAACTATTGAAGATACATATTCAAGAAGACCATCCATGTTCAAGCCACAAAGAAACTTCAGTCATGATCATCATCAGTCAAGACAAAAAATTCAGAAGGACTACGCCACAAAGAATATCATTCACACCCAGGTATGCAAATTTATTTTATGGTCATTGTTTTTATTGTACTAACTTTGGACATAAGGTTGCAGATTGCAGGGATTATAAAAGAATTTTTCAAGCAAGACGTGTCTAAGTGGCTGCACGTAACATTGAGTATTACAAATGTCATAACTATGGACACATAGCCAGTGATTGTCAAAGCATGATCGATACTTCCATGAAAGAGAATATTGATATCAGATATAAGAAAGTATGGATAAGAAAATAGGAAGAACAGATGAACAAAGACCAGGTACCAAAGATCGCAAGAATGGCAATAAAATGAGATGAAGAAAATTCTACAGAGAAAAAGAAAGATGTCAGATACAGAAAGGTTTGGAAAATAACTGAATGAAATGAAGGGCAAGTAAATAAGGAACAGGTTCAAGAGATTGTACTTTCAGGCATTGTAGTGAAAGATGAATCAACATACAGAAATAAAGAAGTCAGAGCTCAGAGACATAATGAATCTACCAATGAAAATGATGATGAATACACATCATAGCGGGAATTGTTCTAATCCATCCGGCTTAGAGACTCCCAAGTAATATGAATATTAGACAGGGGGAGTCTATGAGATAGTTGTGACAGACCAAAGAACCATCCTTTGAGCATATTGCAAAGTTTGAGAATACAGATTTAGAGAAATCAGTTAGAATAAGTACAGTTTGATAGATTAATCAAGACTTCATGATAGTAAAATGATAAATGGGTTAGCATTATGGACAATTGCACAAGTAGAGTCTTGGAAATTATGGATAGAGATGGATCTGTAAGAACACTTAGAAGGTTTGGATAGATATATGATAGTTGACGAGAGCATGGATTCATAGATTGGTTCAGAGAGTGGTTTAGAGACAAAGGAATATTATCGTAATGGATGATAATTACACAGGAAATGGCTCAAACAATGCTAATGGATTATGAATTGACAGATATTTTTTGGACACAGGAAGTTCATACAACAATTCACATTCAAAATAGAGTAATGCTCATAAACAACTTTGACAAAAATCCTTACGATCTATGGAAAGGAAGACCACCAAATGTGAAGCACTTCAGAGTTTTTGGAAGCAAATGCTACATCAAAAGAGAAGATGGAAAAATGGGAAATTTTGACTCTCGTGTGGACAAAGGAGTACGTGTTGGTTACTCAAGTACAAGGAGAGCATAAAAGTGTTACAATTTGAGATTGAACAAAATTGTGGAAAGTATCAACGTAACAATTAATGAAACAGGCAGACCAAAATCAAAGGAAGAAGAAAATGAATCAATGGAACAACCTTCCGAAGAAGAAGAAAAATATGAAAAGGATGTAGAAGAGGAAGATGAAGAGAATCTGACAGAAACATAAGAGAAATTTCACCAAGTGTCTCCAAAGACACCCAATAAATGATTAGAGAAGAATCATCCCTCAGATTAGATTATCGGAAACAAAGATGCAGGAGTTGATACTAGAAGAAGAATCCGTTCACCGAAACAAACACACCTATCACTCTTATCTACAATTGAACCAAATTGTTTTGGAGAAGACAACAAGGATGAATTTTGGAATAAGGCCATGCATCAAGAATTAGATCAAATATATAAAAATGACACTTGGGAATTGGTTTCAAGACAAAAAAATAAGAATGTGATCGACACAAAATGGGTCTTCATGAATAAATTAAATGAAGATGGACAAGTTACAAGGAACAAATATAGATTGGTATGCAAAGGATATGCACAGACTGAAGGAATCGACTTTGAAGAGACATTTTCCCCAGTTGCCATAATGGAAGCAATCTGTTTTCTTTTAGCCTATGCATGCTCCGAAAATGTTAATGTATATCAGATGGACATAAAATCATCTTTTCTGAATGTGGAACTTGAAGAAGAAGTAAACATTGAGCATAATGGAGTTTTGTAAGCTCCTATGCATTTTTTTTCCAATGTCAACATGACTACACTAACCACAATTGCCTATTACAGGGTTTTTGAAAATCAACCTATCATTCAGAAATCGCACTATGCCTCATTGAGAAAAACCATAGAGTCGAAGATTCTCCAAAAAATGGTTTTATGGTCAATGGAATGAAAACATATGGGCCCCAATAATTGAAACTCAACGATGTGAATCCAATCCAACAGATGGTATGTCCATCTGATTCCTGGTTGGAGTTTTATCGTGAGTTGCAACTCTCTTCCTCAAGCCATTCAGGGACATGGAAAGGAACGACAAGGAAATGTCTTGGTATAGGTCTAGGTCTGGGTATGGTAATGCAAGGAAATGAAAAGGAAGGAAAGGCAAGGCAAGCCAATGAAATACATGAAAAGGCTAAGAAAATATAGACATGGAAAGGAAAGGCAAGGTCTAGGCCTAGGTCTAGGTCTAGGTAAATCTTATTAATAAAGATAATCCATGTTTCACAACTATGAAAATACCTTAGATATATGAATAAAGAGAGATTATGTTTTGACACTGAAATTCTCAAGAAAGTATTTTTATCTAAGATAGATGGGATACCAGTTTGTATAATTTGATTCTTAATGAATCCTTTGATTCTAATTTTTACGTATTGAAGTTTTTCATTTACTACAAGCATTATTTTTTTTAGGCGAAAAATAAGGTATGATACATGAATGCCTTTACTTTTTTATTAAATTAACTTAATGATTTCCCTAACATGGTATGGCAAGGAAAGGCATGGCTTGGCAAGGAAAGGAAAGAAAAGGAAAGGCATGGCATGACATGGCATAGAAAGGCATGGCATGACATGGCAAGGGAAGGAAAGGTAAGGATAGTAAACGAAATGGAAGGAATGACGTGGCATGAAAAGGAAAGGAAAGGCATGGAAAGACAATGAATGGAAAATCATGGAAAGGCAAGGAAAGGCATGAAATGGCATGGCATGGAATGGAACGTTAAGCCATAAATAGTGGCACATTACCCCTTAATTGGGGCATATTACATTAGTAATGTTATTTTATTTATGTTAGCTTAGGTCCATTAGTTGTAATTGTACCTCCTAGTCTCCTATATATACCGAGGAGAAATTTTCATTTAGAATTATCTTGTATTTGGAAATTTATGTGGTGTATAAGGAGGTTATCTGAAATTATCTTTTTTTTAAGGCATTGAGTACTTATTCTAAGGTTTTTCTATACTATATTGATATTTGGTTCTTAAGATATGGAATCAAAGCTCAAGGTCTTGGGGTGTCACTGCTACATCTGAGACACCTGGGAATTATCGCTATAATTTTTTTTTCTAGAATGTTTCAGTAGGAACCCCTTGGGGGATATTTAGTAGACGGATGAAGGTACGCTGGGTTTAAATTTCATCTCTCGAGGCCTTATACTTTTAGAGATATATCATGTGTAAGATAGGGTTCTGGAATCATCCTGAATTGAGTCATTGTAGAATTTTCTCTATACAATGTTTTATGTAATATTTCAAACACTAAAATCTTGAGGATATTTACAGATATTATTAAGGTATTTTTGATAAAAAAATTTAGCTTCTAGGTCATCTAACAATTGTAGATACACCCTGTGGAAGATAGGGTATCTTACTAGTCCTATTGACTAGTCTCAAGAAGGTGTTATGGGTAAAAAAATCATAAATTCTTCCTAGAGTATCCAAATTGAGTGAGAGTAGTTGCATTGCATAGTGGAAAGTATTTAATATTTCTAGCACAAGTTTCAGAATTCTATATCAATTATTTTGTGCGGGGCACTCTATACAAGTGAGATCTCCTGGAAAGGCCAAAAATCAACAAGATGTGGGAAAGTTATCGTAAATTTAACTTGGCATGTCCAATTTTTATCAGACATGTGGCATTGCGGAGAAGAAATATCAGAGAACTACAAAAAAGAAATTTTCATACCCAGAAGGCTTGAAATTTTGGAGATACACCGGAAGAAAGATTTTCTAGTAGAACCACCTCAAAATCAAGGTTTAAAAGTGATACTTGGCCAACATGCCACCAAAAAAGGGAACTTCTACACCAAATAAGCCTCCAAAAAGTCCTACTTGGACTCTTGATGAAGGTGAAGAAATGCGTAGGGACATAAATGATTTAAAAATGAAAGACAAAATATGAACTGCAAGGGATGATGGATTCAACTAAAGCTAAATTGGAGGAAATAATGGATACTAATATGGATGGTTTAAAAAGGGAGATCATGGAAGGATTGAAAATTTTCCTAATAGAGAGGACACATGAAACTGAAAATGTATCCCATGAAATTCATGATGAGTACACAAGGAAGATGAATCAAGATTGGAGAAACTCCAACTTTGGGTTGAAGACCAACCATGTTCCTAAGATCAATATGAGGAAGTTTGATGGCAAGGACCCAATCACATGGACACTTCAGATGGAGCAATTATTTTTTCTACATAATGTGCCACATACAAAAAAGGTACAAATTACTTCTTTATATTTAGAACCCAATCAATTTGTGTGGTATCGATTTCTTTGTTCTCACAAATCACTCGTCACTTGGACAATTTTCATGGAAGAAATGATAACAAACTATGAGAATACAAGGAGAAATACCTTCTTTAGCCAGTTGATAAATATCAAGCAAAAGGGGTCAGTTACAGAGCACATTGAGAACTTCCAAAGATTGAATATAAAGGTAACAAATATTTGAGATGAGCACTTGATTAACGTATTCATAGGAAATTTAAGGGATATCATTTAGAATGAGGTTCACCTTTGGGAACCCAAATCATCAGAGAATGAATTTAGGGTGGAAAGAAATGTTGGAAGTAAAAATATGGATATTGTTATTGGATAAATCGGTAAATGCGGACATAAACTAATCTCCCTAGATCCACCTGGATCTAGAACAAAACCAAATGGGACATGACGCTTTCCCTAGATTACAATCATTGGATTTACTACCAAAGAAGGAATGAGTGACATACATTTAAATATTGCTTCCTTGTATCTTTGTTAGTAAATCCAATGATTGTAATCTAGGGAAAGCATCATGTCCCATGTTGTTTTGTTCTAGATCCAGGTGGATCTAGGGAGATTAGTTTATGTCTGCATTCATTGATTTATCTAATAACAAAATTGGCAACTCCACTAGGGATATACTTGTTTGTGGTTTTTTTTTGGCCATTTTCTTTTAGCCTACCTTTTTCACTTTAATTCAGTCTCTGAGTCTGTAGGGGATCCATCCAGACTCTCTGTATCTAAAAGTTCACTTAGACCCTTTGTCTTATTTCCAAAATTTCTTTTTTTATAGACACTTCCACACTATACTCTATATACAGCTCGAGGAAACCTTTGATTTCCGCACACTATTGTTTATCCCAGTGCGAAATTTTTGCACCCTACATGTTGCTAGCTTATGGAAACTATTGATTTACACACTGTAACCTACTGCTAGGTTGCAGCAGCATCCGTGATTTTTTTTTGGATTGAGTCTTGTCACCTTTTGATGCCCAAATTTTCTTTGATGAGCTGGGAGGAACTTTTAATGCCAATATTTGACTGTCTTCTGAGTTTGAAACTTGTTGTTGATTGGTTTTCAGAGATCGAATGCCTTTCTTACTAACTTTTTCCAGTTTTACTTCTTGATTTTTATCAGCAAGGATATAGTCTCTAATTTTGCATCTGAGTGCTTGATTGATTAAAAGTATTTTGATTAGATTTAAAGTTTTGGATTGATTACATTTTCTAGATTTCTTGTTGACTGGAAAGTCATTTTTCATTTGCCTTTGATGAAACACTTTCTTGTCATTTTTACTTTCATCTTCATTGAAAGTTTGATTTGGGTGCTTGTTCAGTGTATCAATTTTCTTTGATTACTTGTCCTTTCTTCATTATACCCCTGATTTGGTTTTAGAAAGGAATAATTTAAAGTCATTTATTCTTTTAATTAATCATTCATAAGAAATTTTTTGCATTGAAATTGTTTTTTAGAAGAGAAAATTGAGAAATTTCATTACTTATGATTGTTTGAAATTATGTTTATTCAAGAAAAAGAAAGTACATTTCGTAACTTTTGTGTTTCCGGAAAGATATCTTCTCCCTACTATAGATATAATTCATTGAATGAAATATTACATCATTCATCTCTATTTTCATATTATTGGGTCAAAATCTCATACACCATTGGTTTCATTTCTATATTCCTCTTGCGTCAACAACAACCTCTAAAACACTACCTAATTATAAAATTTACTTAATAAATTTTATTTTCTAGGGCTCTTTTACACCAACATTAGCTAGGCTAGTGCTTTGGAATAGGTTGTGAGGCACAATATCCAAAGCATAAAACACACAATCTCATATTGTGATAGGGACTGGTCAAGTCCATTTGTAATATTTTGTCCTGGGAATCCCTTCTAACACAAGGGTCAATCACGAGGTCGCATTGAGACTAATAGAGTTACTCACCCTATTTTGTTGGTCTTGGTGTAGAGATTTCACGTATTATGGGGGTCGCTTGAAGGTATACCCACAATGATTAATGGAAGCCTCTCAAGTTGATTTCAGGCTAGATACCCTGCCTTTGCGCGTGGTTCGGACTGTCGACTATTTCCCCAGGCATCACTATTGTTCTTGGTAACCTTATCAGCCTATATTTTTAGGGTCTTACATGAGGTTACTATGGAGGGGAAAGTCTTCACGGTACCTAGAATCGACGTTGGCCAGACTCAATCGGGCTCCTTGGAGAGTATACCCACGATTATGTGTGGGATCTTGCACCATGGTGTAAGTCCATTAAGCAGGTCGTCAATGTAACTTTTCCTCCCGCTCTATCCTATCCCCTTCTTGTCTTGACATTGCGATGTTGGATTTCATCGCCAACTAGTGACTTCAAAATAAGAAGGTTTGTTTGCTTGGATTGATATCTAGATTTTATCAGCAAGTGTTGTTTTTTTTCGTAGTTTGGCCATAGAATTTTTCCGTACAATTTTTGGTTCATCGAATATTCACCCTCCATGTTGTTCACGTAGGATACAAGGACTACCCCCGAAGGATCCGAAAGGTTACCTCCCCTTGCTTCCTAATTCACCAGAGGGCTCACCTGAACAGAGGGATATCCAGGATAACGTAACCATACAAACGAAATGTTCCACTTCTTTAGAATATTTTCGAATAATTTCCGATTCTCTAGAGGATTTTTGTCTTCCTCAAACTCTGTTACCATATTCTGGGTATGAGAGATGTATTCTCCGGATGAACTCATCAGGAGAACTTGTTGTTGAAACTTCTGGAGCACCGACTGGGCCTTACACAGTCTATGGTTTAGAGAAATCCCTTGTTTTGGGTGAAGCTTTTCTAACCCCACCCCACATGATGCAGGGGATTTACGGTAATGTATGAGCAAGCCTACCCGAATCATCTGTTACCTACATGGTACCCCTAGAAAATTTTGCTGGTACAACTAGCAATATCACTGTCCTTTCAAACGCATAGTCAATTAGTCCTAGCTGGAATTTTTCTCTCCAGATGGCCCATTATACTATGGTCCCACATACTACAACCATTCCTACTGGGAATGTAGTGGTTAGTTAATCTCCCATTGGGACACCACTTTCATCTAGACCTATCCCGTCACTTCCTCTTCGGTATCATTCTTTGAATACTTCTATTCCTATCCCTGCCCAGGTTCCATCCAGAGGTTCTGGACTTTTTGTTCCCCTTGGGTATAATGCTACTAGTTGTTTGCCTACACCTTCCCAGGTTCTCTCTGGAAGGTATTATCCCCCTTTTCTTGGTGGATTTGGCCCTAGTGGCTCCACTCCAATTGGAGGCACCTATCCTCAGTTCACTTCTGGTTATCATATTACCATTGGAGGGAAATCTAACACTGGGGGGAAACCTCAATTTGGGACTCAAACTCAAATTGGGGCACATCCTTCTCTTGGAAAACAACCCTCGGTTGGAGGTTACAATCCACCCTATGGATAGAATATACCGAGATCGCTAGCCCAGTATTAGAACCTTCTTGCCCAGGGACCTCCACAATTGTCTGGGGAGCAACAAAATCAAGTTAACTCTTTTGTACCCCCTAGTTTTGGCCAGCCATATCCAGGGTCGTCAAATCCCATTTGGGGTTCAAATGTTCATTCTAGTGTCCCTTTTCAAGGGAACGTCTCTAATCAACCCAAACCTATGGGCTACATGCCTCTGTATCCACGTCGGAATTTGTCAGGAACTTCGCCTTACATGCAGACTGCTTACGGTCCTACTGGTATACCAATGGGACTTCCTCCTCAAATTCACCAATATCCTCACGTGAATAGATAGTTACCCTTTTTAGCCACTTTGTATCTACCCAACTTGTCTAGAACCTTGAATGACCCTATCTTACATTCTTCCCATTGGCCTATTATAGTGACCAAGTTACCCTCCAACATTCCCAAATTTGACTGTAAACGGGGAGAAGACCTAAACAATCATGTTATGACTTTTCAGCTTTGGAGTTTGTCCAAGTATTTAATGGACGACTCCATTCGGTTACGAATATTCCAACGAACTCTTACGGGTTTGGATGCAAAGTGGTATATAGAATTACCACGAGGCTTCTTCAACGAATTCAATACACTAGCCATGGCGTTTCTCACACATTACCAATTGTCAATCCGCTATGAGACAAGAACCGAGATTTTGAGTTCCTTTAATAAAAGTTCGACCACTCATATTTCCGATCACATACATGAGTGGGGAATAAGATGACGTTTGATCAAAATCAACCTTCCGGATCAGTTATTGGATGAATGGTTCACCAAATCATTCGTGAATAAAATCTCTCGTGATATTTCCACGGGTGGAGTTGTCATGGAAGAACAGGCAATTAGTCGCACTCCGTACCTAGATCTTGTTTATTCGCAAATGGGCACTCTTTACGATTTACTGCCTGACATTCCTCGCCCTTCTACCACCACCACCTCAACATCCCCAACAACTTCTCATGCTACTGATGATGTGATTGGTACCTTCCACACTAACGCTAAATCCAGTTCATCCACTCACACCGATCCTAAATCTAATGCTTATAATTTTGTTAATCCCTAATATTGGCTCATTACCCCTTAATTGGGGAATATTAGACTAGTAATGTTATTTTATTTATGTTGGCTTTATTCCATTAGTTGTAATTATACCTCCTAGTCGCCTATATATACCAAGGAGACATTTTCATTTGGAATCATCTTGTACTTGAACATTTAAGTGGGGTAAAAGGAAGTTTCCCCCTCGAAGAGGCTTATTATCTGAAATTATCTCTTTTTCAAGGCGTTGAGTAATTCTTCTGAGGTTTTTCTATGCTATATTGATATTTGGTTTTTAACATATGGTATCAGAGCTCAAGGTCTTGGGGTTTCGTTGCTACATCTGAGACACCTTGGAATTTTCACTATAAATTGTTTTCTACAATGTTTCAGAAGGAACGTATTAGAGTATATTTAGTAGACGGATCAAGGTACGTTGGGTAAAAATTTCAGCTCCCGAGGCCATATACTTTCGGAGATACAACCTGTACAAGATAAGGTTATGGAATCATCCTGGACTGAGTCATTGCGGAATTTTCGCTATAAAACATTTTCTGTAACGTTTCAGACACTGAAATTTGGAGGATATTCACAGAAATTAGTAAGGTATCTATGGTAAAATTTGTGGCTTCTGGTTCATCTTAAATTTGTAGATACAACCTGTGTAAGATAGGGTATCTGACTAGTCCTATTGACTAGTCTCAAGAAGGTGTTCCACGTAAAACAATCATAAATTCTTCCTAGAGTATCCAAATTGAGTGGGACTAGTTTCATTGGATCTTGGACAATCTGTAGTACTTCTAGTATGAGTTTCAGAATTTTTTATCAATTATTTTGTGCAAGGCACGCTATACAAGTGACATCTCCTGGAAAGGCCAAAAAGCGACAAGTTGTGGAGAAGTTACCATAAATTCCACTTGGCACATCCAATTTTGATCAGACCTGTGGAATTGCAGAGAATAAATATCAGATAAATACATAAAAGAAAGTTTCATACCCATAAGGGTCGCAAATTGGGAGATAGAACAAAATAAAGATTGTCTAGCAGAACCACCTCAAAATCAAGGTTCAAAAGTGATACTTGGCCAACATGCCACCCAAGAAGGGAACTTCTACATAAAATAAGCCTCCAGAAAATCCTACTTGGACTCTTTATGAAGGTGAAGAAATGCATAGGGACATAAATGATTTACAAAAGAATATCGTAACTAAATATGAACTATAAGAGATGGAAGCTAAGTTGGAGGAAAAGATGGATGGTTTAAAAGAGGAGATCATGGAAGTATTGAAAAATTTCATAACAGAGAAGACACCTGAAAGTGAAAATGCATCCCATGAAATTCATGATGAAGACACAAGAAAGGTGAATCAAGAATGGAGAAACTCCAACTTTGGGTTTAAGACCAACCACGTTCCTAAGATCGATATGAGGAAGTTTGATGGAAAGGACCAAATCACATGGATACTTCAGATGGAGCAATTCTTTGATCTACATAATGTGCCACATACACAAAAGGTATGAATCGCTTATTTATATTTATAACCTATTCAATTTGTATGGTATCGATGGATTTGTTCTTGCAAATCACTCGTCACTTGGACAATTTTTGCAAAAGAAATGATAGCACACTATGTGGATACAAGGAGCAATACCTTCTTTAGCCAATTGATAAATCTCAAGAAAAAGGGTTTAGTTACCGAGCACATTGAGAACTTCCAAAGATTAAATATAAAGGTAACCGATATTCCAGATGAGCACTTGATTGATGTATTCATAGGAACTTTAAAGGATAACATTCAACATGAGGTTCTCCTTTGGGAACCCAAATCATTGGAGAATGCATTTACGGTGGCAAGAAATGTTGAAAATAAAAATATGTCTATGGCTACTAGAAGGACCAATCCTAACATCTATAGAGAGAAAAATGCTCCTTCTTCTAAAACACCTCAACCTACAAGGTTGACACCTCAATAATTGGAGGAAAGAAAAGAAAAAGATTTATTCTTTAATTGTGATAGCAAGTACAATAAGGGACATAAGTGTGGTGAGAAGAAATTATTCTACATAGATTGTGAAGAGGAAGAAGAACAAGAACAATAACCATCTCAAGATGAAAACGTAGAAGAAATTTCATCTGAAGAATTGACTCCCACAATATCGTGTAATGCATTGGCTGGAATTAACGCTCCTCAAACCCTCAAGATCAAAGGATACATAAAAAATAAAAAGGTAATAGTCCTAATTGATTTTGGTAGTACTCATAGTTTCATTCACTATAAATTAGCCAAAGCTCTCAATTGCTTTGTATATCCAGCGCTAGAGTTTCAAGTAATGATTGCAGATGGAGGAACTATCAATTGCTCAGGAAAATGAAATAAGATCAATCTTACTATGAGGGAATATGTAATGAATAGTCCAATGATTAATATACCCATGGTTGGTGCAGATGTTGTACTAGGAATCCAATGGTTACAATCATTAGGAACAATGTCTTTTAATTTTCAAGAACTTTTCATGAAATTTTCATTGGAAGGAAAATATATTGAGTTAAGAGGTATCACAGGGAAACCCGTTAAGGTGATAATCTCTAATGGAATGAAACAATTATTGAAAAAGGGGCATCAAGGAATTATTGCACAACTATGCTCACTAGATGTTCAAACATCTAAGCCATCTATTCCTCAATATCTCCAAGGGATCATTGACAATCATTCCAAAGTATTTGAAGATATTCCCAAACGTCTTCCACCCACTAGAAATCAGGATCATGAAATTCACCTAATTCATGGGAGTGTTCCTCCTAAGATTAGGCTATACAGATACCCTTATGTCTAGAAGATTGAAATTGAGCGCATGGTAGAAGAAATGTTAGAGGCTGGCATTATTATACCTAGCCAAAGTTCTTACTCTGCACTAGTGGTAATGTTATTCAAGAAAGATAGCTCATGGTGTATGTGTCTAGATTATAGAGAGCTCAACAAGATCACTATTAAAGATAAGTTTCCCATTCCCGTCATTGATGAATTGTTAGATGAACTAGATGGAGCAATCTATTTCACAAAATTGGATCTTTGTTTAGGGTATCATTAGATCAGAATGAAGGAATAATATATCCCAAAAACAACATTCTGAACTCATGAAGGCCATTATGAATTTTTGGTCATACCTTTTGGCCTTACAAATGCACCTTCCACATTCCAAGGGTTGATGAATTCCATTTTCAAGCCCTTCCTTCGAAAATTTGTGTTAGTATTTTTTGATGATAAACTAATGTATAGAAAGTCTTGGGAGGATCATGTGCGACATGCTCACAAGGTGATACAACTACTAAATGAGAAACAACTATATGCCAAACCATCCAAACGTTTCTTTGGAGTAAAGGAGGTATAGTATTTGGATCATATTGTATCTCATGAAGGTGTCAAGGTAGACCCTAACAATATTAAGTCCATGATGGACTGGACGATTCCCAAAACATTGAAGAATATTAGAGGATTTTTGGGTTTGACAGGTTACTACCGCAAGTTTGTTCGGAACTATGGAAGAATGGAAGCACCTTTAACGACACTAACTAAGAAGGATGAATTTTCATGGACTCCAGAGGCAACTAAAGCTTTTGAACAACTTAAAGAGGTGATGTGAAAAGCTCCTATCTTGACCACTCCAGACTTCAATTTTTTTTTTATTGTGGAATGTGATGCCTTGGGAAATGGAATTGGTGTTTTCCTAATGCAAGAAGGAAGGCCCCAAGATTTTGAAAGTCGACCACTCAAGGGAAAGGACTTACACAAACCCATTTATGAGAAGGAAATGATGGAAATACTACATGCATTGAAGAAATGGTGTCCTTACATAATAGGTAGGCACTTCAAGGTCAAAACAGATCATGATAGTCTTAAATACTTCTTGGAACAAATGCTATCTTTAGAAGAACAACAAAAATGGATAACCAAGATATTGGGTTATGATTTTTAAATCATCTACAAAAAGGGGAAGAAAAATGTTGTGGCAAATGCACTCTCAAGAAAGGATGAAGATGTTGAGGCCTTTCTCTGTGATATCTCGATCATCCAACCCGATTGGATAATAGAATCAAGGGATGAATGGAAGAATGACAAAAAAGTGTGGACTCTCATTCAAAGGTTGCAGCAGGATTCCAATGCATCAGATACATTTACATGGAAAAATGATTCACTATGGTACAAAGATCGCTTATATTTATGTAAGATCTCCCAACCCAAACAAAAGGTACTATTGGAATTATACACCTCTCTAGTAGGAGGGCACTCAGGGTTTTTGATAACCTACCATAGAGTCAAGAAGGATTTTTTTTAGGATGGCCTTAAAACTAATGTTCAAAGGTTTGTGGCAGAATGTTTGGTTTGCCAACAAAATAAGGTGGAAACAATTAAGACCCCAGGTCTTTTACAACCATTATCCATTCCAAGTCAGCACTGGGAGGAGGTTTCCATGGATTTCATCACAGGTTTACCAAAGTCTGAAGGAAAGAGTGTCATCATGGTGAGCCCTAATACTGGCTCATTACCCCTTAATTGGGGCATATTAGATTAGTAATGTTATTTTATTTATGTCGGTTTTATTCCATTAGTTGTAATTATACCTCCTAGTCTCCTATATATACCAAGGAGACATTTTCATTTGGAATCATCTTATACTTGAACATTTAAGTGGGGTAAAAGGAGGTTGCCCCCTCGAAGAGGCTTATTATCTAAAATAATCTCTTTTTCAAGGCATTGAGTACTTTTTCTGAGGTTTTTATATGATATATTGATATTTGGTTCTTAACAAATTTTCAAAGTTCTCTGACTCCCACTCCTTCCACCAACAAAACTTATGAGGTTAACTCCGGTCAATCTACCCCTGCTGGAAAAAATAAATCTAAAAAAGGAAAGGGTAGGAATAAGGAGGATAAAAATAATAATAATTCGCAATCCGAAAAAAACAAAACGCAACTTTTTGATGAAAAGGATAAGCGTAAACCTCGATATCCTTGCCTTACTTATTGTGACGATCACTATAAGAAGGATTGTCGAAGACGCGTTGAGGTCACTAAGTTCCTTCAAGGGACCGGAAAACCTCCTACACCTGTCATTTTTGTCTCAGCCCTTCCCTTCTCAATAGCAGGCCCAACTAGTCCTCCATGACCAACATTCTCCTTCCACCACTTCATATGTCCTTATGTGTACTAGTGATTCTAAGAAGAACGACATTGCCATCACCACTTGGGACAAAGATTATTCTCTTTCCAAGGAGAAAGTTGACAATTTACCACTATCATTGGTTCAACCGCCTCCCTCAATTTCACCTCCCAACAGTCCTATTCATCTCAAATGACTGGGCCCCGATACAGTTCTCTGCCCCCCTCCCAAGGCAGTTGTTCAAAAGTATGCCTTTAATCCTCATGCGTGTACTGCTCAGAACTACAGTATTGTAGAAGATATGGTGCAAGCACCCTCCACGATGTCAACTCTCGAAGTCCTTCAAAGTTGTCTCGATCAACGGAAGGCACTGTTAAAATCCATCAGTGGAATTGACCCCACAAATAAAAATTTGATAATATTTGATATGGAAGATCACATTCCAAGGATACCTCCTCAGCTAGCATTTCAGATACAAGTTGTCATAGAGAAAAAGAATATATGCAAAACCGTTATTGATGAGGGTGCCTCGATGTGCGTTATGTCTATTACCTATTGGAAAGCCATTTCCTCTCCTCCCCTCACTAAGTCACATGACACACTACAGGGCCCAGGCCTTGAATGGCTCTGGTTTTAAACCCTATGGTGTTCTTCCCTCGTTTTCTATTACGTTGGAAGGAAAATTGGTCAATGTCAAGGTCGAGGTCTTTGATGCGCCTCTCGATTATAACCTCTTACTTGGCCGTAGCTAGATTGATTCCATGCGTCGAATTGTGTCCACACTTTTCCGCGTGTTACATTTCCCACATCAAGGAAAAGTGGTTACTATTGACCAACTGGCCATTTTAAACTTTTATTCTTGTACTAGAAACATGTCATTCATATTGAAGACACCTCCCGGGTACGGGAATGGTAGTGTGGGACTTCTGAAAGATTCAACTTTGATGGGTACGTTCCCAGTCCCACCACCCGACATTCCACCTCTTTTTGTCGCCTCAATCAACACGATTTCCACCTCTATTCATGAAATCCCCATGTCTTATGACCCATGGATAGTACTCAACCCCGGTGATTATCTTCGCTATGGCGAGAAAATGACCTTAAGTTTGGTTAAATCCACTTATCACGTTATTCAATCGACAACCCCTTCTAATTCCTCTCTTAGTGATTCATCTACCGATCCGTTTCACGTCATATTTCCTACGGACAAGATGATTATTTCCATTATGTCCATGGAATACACCCCATGGGATGATGGACACTATCATTCCATTCTCTTCCTCGAACAACACAACATAGAGAGTTACCAACAAATTTTGACTACGTCGACCGTTGTCAACATTTCCTCTATTCCCAAGTCAACACATGATGTGCGATATGAAGGGAACCTGAGTAACATTTCACCCACCATTCCTCTTAAAATATCCATTAAACCTGGAGTTGTTGAAAATGTTCACATCGGAGCTTCATGTTCCCCTGATGAGGTCATCACTTATAAGTCCCCTTTTTCAATAATTTTGTGACATTTTCCCTTGGATCTATGAAGAGATGTCGGGTATTGACCCCGATATCGTTGTACATGAAATTAAGACCTATCTAGATGCTAAACCCGTTCGACTGAGACTTCGCCCAGTCCACCCTCATAAAGTCACCGCCATCAAGCTTGAAGTTGAAAAAATTATCAAGGCTGGATTTATCTATCTTGTGGATTTAACCGATTGGGTATCCAATCTCGCTCTGGTCACTAATAAGCAAGGCATGATCCGTGTATGCGTCGATTATAGTGATATCAATAAATCTTGTCCTAAGGACAAATTTCCAACCCTCTTTGTCGACCAGATAGTCGATGATTTCCCTAGAAGTGAAATATTGTCTTTAATGGACGGTTTCTCTGGCTATAATCAGATTTAGATTTTACCCGCGGATCAACACAAAATTGCTTTCATTTTCCCTTGGGGTACCTTTGTCTACCGAAAAATTTCTTTCGGTTTGAAGAACCATGGTGCAAAATTTCAACGTGTCATGTCTTATGCTTTTCACGATATCAAGAACATTTTCCAACTGTATCTCGATGACCTGCCGACGCATTCCATAAGTCATGAAGACCACCTAGCACACCTTCGAGCCATTTTTTTTCGCTATTATTTCTATCGTATATGTTTAAAACCACACAACTATGTTTTTTGTGTGGAGTCTGGCCTACTTCTGGGATTTATTGTGTTACTTCATGGAATTAGGGTTTATCCTCTAAAGGTTGATTTTATCCTTAATCTACCTCCTCCTTCCACTTTACACCAGCTTCAAAGTTTGCAAGGGAAGGCAAACTTTTTGCATCGATTATTTCCAAATTACATTGAGCTAACACTAGGATTTACTCGACTATTGAAGAAGGGATATGAGTTTGTATGGGACGAGACTACCAACAAAGCCTTCGAATCTTTGAAACTTTATGTCACACGTACACCTATGCTTTTACCACCGGATTATAGTGAAGACTATTTCCTCTACCTCTTTGCCTCAGACTCTACCATTTCCATGGTTTTAGTCCAAGAAGATGATTCACATGAAAAAAATGTAATTTAATATTTGAGTCAAGGTCTCATGACCACCAAAGCCAAGTACCTACATGTGGAGAAAATAGCCTTGCTAGTTGTTCAAGTTGTCCAACGTTTTTGTCACTATATCCTATTATGCAAGACCACTGTCATTTCTGATTGCAACCCTATGCAACATATCCTTACACGCCAATTGCTAGGGGGAAAGTACTCCAAACGGATCATTATTCTCTAGGATTTTGACTTAGATTTTGAACGTGCTACGTCTAAGAAGTCACTGGTTTTTCCTGAACCGATATGTGACCTTCCCTCCACTGAGATAGACAATGTGGCAGAGGATTCCTTACCCGATGAATCCCTTTTTATGATTAGTTTCGATGATGCTTGGTATGGAGATATTATCATTTATCTCCAGACTCAAACTTTCCATCCCGACCTCTCTAGTACTGACCATCGTCGCATACGATATCAAGCCCGTCAATACATAATTCTAGGTGATACTCTTTATCGTTGTGGTGTTGACTCTATTTTCCAATGTTGTCTCACCTTCGATGAGGCTGAAAAATCTTTGAATGCCTGCCACTTTGGAGCATGTGGTGGTCATATGTATGGGTATGCCACTTCCCAAAAACTCTTACAAGAAGGGTACTTATGGCCTTCTTTGTTTAAATACTATATAACTATCGTCCAAAACTCCCATGCTTGTCAAGCATACAAAAACAATATAAGATCTCATTCAGCTCCTTTACACCCTATAGTTTCCATTGGTCCTTTCGCAAACTGGGTTATTGATTTCATGACATGTAACCCTCACTTAGTCGAAGGGCATCGATACATCATCGTAGCCATGGAGTATTTCACGAAATGGGCGGAGGTGATGCCTACATTTGATAATACCCAAAAAACTAAAGCCGTGTTCATATTCAATCATGTCATCACTCGATTTGGAATCCCACAAGATATCGTCACTGATCACAGTAGCCATTTTTGAAACTTCATGATGTCCGAGCTTACCGAAAATTTGGGTCTTTGGCATGAAAACTCAACCCCCTAATATCCAGAGGCCAATATCCAAGTTGAAGCGATAAACAAGGTTCTTATCACTATGCTTCGACGGATAATAGGACTTCACAAGACAAGTTGGCACATGATTTTTTTTTAGCATTATGGGCCTATCAGGCATCCGTGAAGTTAACCATGAGATTTATGCCTTTTCAATTAGTGTATGGTATCGAAGTTGTCCTACCAATTGAATGTGAGATACCATTTTTTAATCTAGCCGTTGAGCTTCTCCCAAACACCTCTATCGAAGAAGAACGTCTATTGTATCTATTGCAATTATATGAAACACGTCATGATGCCACCCTGGTTATTGAAACTCGACCTTCCCAATCAGTTATTTGATGAATGGTTCACCAAATCATTCATGAATAAAATATCTCATGATATTTCCATGGGTGGAGTTGTCACGGAAGAGCAGGAAATTAGTCATGCTCAGTACCTAGATCTCATTTATTCACAAATGGGAACTCTTTACGACTTACTGCCTGATGTTCCTCACCCTTATACCACCACCACCTCAACAACTCGAACAACTTCTCATGTTGTTGACGATGTGATTGGTACCTTTCACACTGACGCTAAATCCAATTCAAATACTCACACCAATCGTAAATCTACTGCTTCTAATTTTCAAAGTTCTCTGACTCCCACTCCTTACACCAACAAAACTTTTGAGGTTAACTCCGTTCAATCTACCCCTGCCAGAAAAAATAAATCTAAAAAGGGAAAGGGTAGGAATAAGTAGGATAAAAATAATAATAATTCGTAATCTGAAAAAAAAAAAAATACAACCTTCTGATGATAAGGATAAGCGTAAAACTCGATATCCTTTCCTTATTTGTGGTGAAAATAACTACGCGAAGGATTGTCCAAGACACGTCGAGGTCACTAAGTTCTTTCAAGGGACCAAAAAACCTCCTACACCTATCGTTTTGTATCAGCCCTTCCCTTCTCAATAGCAGGCCCAACTGGTCATCCATGACCATCCTTCTCCTTCCACCACTTCGTATGTCATTATGTGTACTGGTGATTCTAAGAAGAACGACGTTGCCATCACCACTCAGGCCAAAGATTATTCTCCTTCCAAGGAGAAAGTTGTCAATTTACCACTGTCATTGGTTCAACCACCTCCATCAATTTCACCTCCCAATGGTCCTCTTCATCTTAAATGACTAGGGCCCAATACAGTTCTCTACCCCCCTCCCAAGGGCGTTGTTCGAAATTTTGCCTTTAATCCTCATTCACATGTTGCTCAGAACTACATTATTGTAGAGGATATGGCACAAACACCCTCCACGATGTGAACTCTCGAAGTCCTTCAAAGTTGTTCCAATCAACGGAAGGCACTGTTAAAAGCCATCGGTGGAATTGACCCCACAAATACGAATTTGATAATCTTTGACATGGAGGATCACATTCTATGGATACATCTTCAGCTAGCATTTCAGATACAAGTTGTCATAGAGAAAAATAATATCTGTAGAACTGTTATTGATGAGGGTGCCTCGATGTGCATTATGTCTATTACCTGTTGGAAATCCATTGCCTCTCCTCCCCTCATTGAATCACATGACACACTTAAGGCCTTCAATGGCTCTGGTTTTAAACCCTATGGTATTCTTCCCTCATTTTCTATTACGTTGGAAGTAAAATTCATGAATGTCGAGGTCGAGGTCTTTGATGTGCCTCTTGATTATAACCTCTTACTTGGCCGTAGCTGGATTGACTCCATGCGTGGAGTTGTGTCCACACTTTTCCACGTGTTACATTTCCCACATCAATGAAAAGTGGTTACTATTGACCAACTGGCCTTTTTTAACTTTTATTCTCGTACTAGCAATGTGCCATTCATCTCGAAGATACCTCCCGGGTACGAGAATGTCAGTGTGGGCCTTATAAAATATTCAACTTTGAAGGGTACGTTCCCAATCCCACCACCCGACATTCCACCTCCTTTTGTCGCCTCAAACTACACGATTTCCACCTCTGTTCATGAAATCCCTGTGTCTTATGACCCATGGATAGTACCTGACCCCGGTGATTATCTTCTCTATGGCAAGCAAATTCCCTTAAGTTCGATTGAATCCTCTTATCACACTATTCAATCGACAACCCCTTCTACTTCATCTCTCGGTGATTCATCTCCTGATATGTTTCATGTCATATTTCCTACGGACAAGATGATTATGTCTATTATGTCCATGGAAGACACCCCATGGGACGATGGACATCATCATTCAATTCTCTTCCTCGAACAACACACCATAGAGAGTTACCAACGGATTTCAACTACATCAACCATTGTCGACATTTCCTCTATTCACGAGTCAACACATGATGTGAGAAATGAAGGGAACCTAAGTAACATTTCACCCACCATTCCTCTTGAAATATCCATTAAACCTGGAGTTGTCTAAAATGTTCACATTGGAGCTTCATGTTCCGCTGATGAGGTCGTCACTTATACGTCCCTTTTTCAATAATTGCATGATGTTTTCCCTTGGAGCTATGAAGAGATGTCATGTATTGACCCCAATATCATTGTACATGAAATTAAGACCTATCTGGACTCTAAACCCATTCGAAAGAGACTTTTCCTAGTCCACCCTCGTAAAGTCTCTACCATCAAGCTCAAAGTTGAAAAACTTCTCAAGACTGGCTTTATCTATCCTATGGCTTTAATCGATTGGGTATCCAATCTTTTTTCGATCACTAATAAGCAAGGGACGATCTGTGTATGCGTCAATTATAGGGATATCAATAAATCTTGTCGTAAGGACAACTTTCCAACCCTCTTTGTTGACGAGATAGTCGACGATTGCACCAGGAGTGAAATATTGTCTTTAATGGATGGTTTCTCTGGCTATAATCAGATTAACATTTTACCTGCGGATCAACACAAAACTGTTTTCATTTTCCCTTGGGGTACCTTTTCATACCGGAAACTGCCTTTCAGTTTGAAGAACACTGGTGTAAGTTTTTAATGTGTCATGACTTATGCTTTTCACAATAGCAAGCACATTGTCTAGTCATATCTTAATAACCTGCCAACGCATTCCATAAGTCGCGAAGACCACTCGGCACACCTCTGAGCCATTTTCCTTCACTGTCGTTTCTATCATATACGTTTAAAACCACACAAGTGTGTTTTTTGTGTGGAGTTTGGCCTACTTCTCGGTTTTATTGTGTTACTACATGGAATTAGGGTTGATCCTCTAAAGGTTGAGTCTATCCTTAATCTACCTCCTCCTTCCACTTTATGCCATCTTTAATGTTTGCAAGGGAAGGCAAACTTTTTGCATCAACTCATTCCAAATTACGCTAAGCTAACACTAGGATTTACTCGACTGTTGAAGAAGGGCTATGAATTTGTATGGGAAAAGACTACCAACAAAGCCTTCGAAGCTTTGAAACTTTCCCTCACACGTACACCTCTGCTTCTTCCACCGGATTACAGTTGAGACTATTTCCTCTACCTTGTCACCTCAGACTCTACCATTTCCATGGTTTTATTCCAAGAAGATGATTTGCATGAGAAAAATGTAATTTAATATTTGAGTCAGGGTCTCACGACCACCGAAGCCAAGTACCTACATGTGGAGAAACTATCCTTGGTAGCTGTTCAAGTTGTCCAATTTTTTCGTCACTATATCCTATTCCGCAAGACCACTGTCATTTTTTATTGCAACCCTATGCAACATATCCTTACACGCCAATTTCTAGGGGGGAATTACTCCAAATGGATCGTGATTATCCAGGAGTTTGACTTAGAGTTTGCACACACTAAGTCTAAGAATTCATTGGTTTTTGCCAAACTGATATGTGACCTTCCCTCCGCTGAGATAGACAATGTGGCAAAGGATTCCTTACTCGATGAATCCCTTTTTATGATCAATTTCGATGACACTTGGTATGGATATATTATCATTTATCTCCAGACTATAACTTTCTAGCCCGACCTCTCTAGTACAAACCATCATTGCATACGATATCAAGCCTATCAATACATAATTCTTGGTGATACTCTTTATCGTCGTGGTGTTGACTCTATTTTCCGATGATGTCTCACCTTTGATGAGGCTGAGAAAGACTTGAATGAATGCCACTCTGGAGCATGTGGTGGTAATATGTATGGGTATGCCACTGCCCAAAAACTCTTACAAGAAGGGTACTTCTGGTCTTCTTTTCTTAAATACTATATAACTATCATCCAAAAGTGCCATGCTTGTCAAACATACAATAAAAATATAAGATCTCATCCAACTCCTTTACACCTTGTAGTTTTTGTTGGTCCTTTCACCAAATGGGTTATTGATTTCATGACATGTAACCCTCACTCGGTCGGGGGGCATGGATACATCATGGTAGCCATGGATTATTTCATGCAATGGGCCAAGGTGATGCCTACATTCGATAATACCAGAAAAACTACAGCCATGTTCATATTCAATCATGTCATCACTCAATTTGGAATCCCGCAAGCTATCGCCACTGATCATGATATCCATTTTCGAAACATCATGATTTCTGAGCTTACCGAAAATTTGGGTCTTCGGCATGAAAACTCAACCCTCTACTATCCACATGCCAATGGCCAAGTTGAAGAGATAAACAAGGTTCTTATCACTACGCTTCGACGTATAATAGGAATTCACAAGACATGTTGGCACATGATTTTTTTTTCAGCATTATGGGCCTATTGGACATCTGTGAAGTCAGCCATGAGATTTACACCTTTTCAATTAGTGTATGGTATCAAATTTGTCCTGCCGATTGAATGTGAGATACAATCTTTGAATCTAGTCGTTGAAATTCTCCCAAACACCTCTACAAAAGAAGAACTTCTTTTGTATCTAATGCAATTAGATGAAACACGTTGTGATGCCACCCTGGTTATTGAAACCCAGAAAAAATGTGTAAAATCCCAATACGAGAAGCATGTCAAGCCACATGTTTTCTCTGAAGGTGATCTAGTTCTCCTCTATGAACAAAATCGTGATTTACTAGGGGATGGAAAACTCGAGGCTATGTGGCAAGGCCCTTATATCGTCAAACGCGTGTTGGAGAAGGGAGCCTATGAATTAGTGGATTGTGATGACATTCCTTTGAGTGAACCCAGAAATGGGGTTTACTTGAAGAAGTACTATACTTAGGCTATATTTTCATCAGTTCTTGTAATATTACCATATCATACTCTTGTGTGCTACTTTTGTGCACTTTTCTTTTTTTGGTTTTGACCCCCAACTGATTACCTTGCATTGTGCTTGGTTTTCAGATGTCGGTGTCTTCGCTACCTTACATTGGCTTCACTGATGGGGCTAGTCATAGTAATAAGAACCTAGCTTATGCTTCTTGGGAAATATACGCACCTATGAATGAACTTATCAGTCTACATGGTGTTTTCCTTGGTCCTGCAGCTAACAATATCATAGAGTATAGTGCAGTCATTGAATTGTTGACCGGCGTTATTTCACATGGAATCCGTCACCTTGTTGTACGACTTGATTCGTAGCTAGTAGTGCTACAATTAAGTAATGTCTATGATATCCAAAGTCCTAACTTGTTACGGGTATATTTATGAATTCGCCTCTTGGAATGTTATTTTGATTATATTGAGTATCAACACATTCCTAGATGTCTAAATACATTAACTGATGCATTAGCTAATTATGTGTTAGAAAGACATTTGAGACATTTATAAATCAAATCACATATCACATGTTGTATATAAAGAAAAGTAAGCCACTAGAATCCTTATGTATATATTTATAATGATAAAGTGTTTTACAAAAAGGTGTTTTCTGTCTGAAGACCAAAATATCAAAATATGAAGCTCATGGCTTCTATAAAATGGCATCAAATATGCTTCTCACAGTAACGCACTACTGCGTGTGCTACCCTACAAAGTAGTTGACTAAGTGAACTAGATACACCCACAATATGGCATTGATAATGTCTCAGAATCTTGTCGATGGAGATGTCTGAGATATATGTTGTCAAACCCTCTAGGTTCTTCTCGACCGCTTCATAATCACCGGCATCCCATTCTGCTACCACAACTGCTTCCCCTTGTCTCTGAATAGGGGATGTACTCAGAGGCCGGTGTGGCCCTACATATGCATGGTCAAAAGTTTTCATTAGTCATTGGATTGAAAGCATAAAAAACATCTTATATTCACAAAAATATCATAAAAACAATTTTTTTTTCTTACCTATGTCTCCCCACTGAAATCCCTCAGGTAGAACCAAGTTAGGGTCGCCTTGGAAATCTAGAACAACATATGTGTAATTGTCTATCATCAGTATCTAAGGCCTCAACCAGTCGAATAATGCATCGTTGTGTTTGATGATGGGGCCCAATACATGCCAAGCCATGAGGTCACACCACCTCTTCATCCTTGGATCTTGTGGGGCTGGTATGCCCCACTCTACCTGTAAATGTAAATGGGGGACCCTATCTAGGAAGAAGGACACCAAAATATATGCATACCAGAATTGTTTCAAGTCCTTGTTCTTTCCCTTTTTCAACTGTTCCTTCATACTGTAAAGAACACCGTCGCACTAGTTAAACACTCGAGGCTCCATGCACTCCATGACATACTAAAAATAGCTTTGGAGGGCCATGTGCGAAGATGCACTCCCCGCCATGCATGCAATGGTAAAAAGAATAGTCCAGAGGGGTAAATCCCAGACACCTCTAATGGAAACCTTTCCTTTTCATCTCTCAGCCTTGGGATCATAGTACCGACAAATGCACTCCTTCATTGGTAGGCCACCACCTTTGCCTCCTGTTAAGGTCACACGATCTCCATGACAAGATAACCCCGCCAAGAAATAGATATATTCTGTATCTAAGGAAAGAACATGGGCACCCACATGAAACACCTATTTATCCACATCCCACATGTGGACCAGGTACTCCAGTAGCCTCAGTTGGGCCCTCATGCCATGGATTTTAAAGAACTTCATTAATCCACACTGTTG
The DNA here is from genome assembly GCA_009831015.1 of Picea engelmannii. Lineage (NCBI taxonomy): Eukaryota > Viridiplantae > Streptophyta > Pinopsida > Pinales > Pinaceae > Picea > Picea engelmannii. Next base: position 277,425 of record ML777752.1, on the reverse strand, counting down.
TAGGGAATTTACAGTGCCCGGATCATTCAAGGAATTATAGTCATCATCTTCATGCTCCCTCTCCCTCCACTCCAGCATTTTGATGATAAAATACCTGCATTGGGACAAGAAAGGAAAGTTAGCATCCTCATTTGCTGCTTTGAAATTTTTTTATTGGCTAAACATATGCAATTTTTTTTGGTTTTCGGTCACCGCACATGGAGTATTACACATAGTGCAGGGTTTCCATAGGTGAAACACAAGCCACCTATGGAAACCTTTGGTTTCCACATGTCCTGATATTGGTCACCTGCGGCGGCCCCAGTGGGCACCTACCAGCCTAAAACTTAACTCAAAAAATCATTTTTAATCGTTAAAAATAAAATTTAATCCATTAAAAAGCAAGAGGATGAAGAGATTACTATGTTGACGGAAGTCGTTCATTGAATGGTCACTCATGCCTCTCATAATTGACAGTCAAATTCTGAGGTAAAAATAGGGTTTCTAGGCAAGTTTTGGGCAAAATTCAAATGAAATAGTGAAAAGAGATTTTTAGCCATATTTATTTCACTTTTTTCTTTTTCTATTAATATTTCATATTATTTAAATGCATTTTATCAAAA
>ML777752.1:252272-275729 GCA_009831015.1 Picea engelmannii | reverse complement strand
TACAAGGTTGACACCTCAACAATTGGAGGAAAGAAAAGAAAAAGGTTTATGCTTTAATTGTGACAACAAGTACAGTAAGGGACATACGTGTGGTGAGAAGAAATTATTCTACATAGATTGTGAAGAGGAAGAAGAACAAGAACCATCTCAAGATGAAAATGTAGAAGTGATTTCTTCTAAAGAGTTAACTCCCACGATATCGTGTAATGCATTGGCTAGAATTAGCAGTCCTAAAACCATCAAGATCGAAGGATATATCAAAAAGAAAAAGGTAATAGTCCTAATTAATTATGGTAGTACTCATAATTTTATTCACTATAAATTAGCCAAATCTCTCAATTGCATATATACAGCACCAGAGTTTCAAGTAATGATTTCAGATGGAGGAACTATCAATTGCTCAGGAAAATGCAACAAGATCAATCTTACTATGGGGGAATATGTAATGAATATTCCAATGATTTCTATACCCATGGGCGGTGATGATGTCGTACCAGGAATCCAATGGTTACAATCATTAGGAACAATGGATTTTAATTTTCAAGAACTTTTCATGAAATTTTCATTGGAAGGAAAATAAATTGAGTTAAGAGGTATCACAGGGAAACCCAGTAAGGTGATAAGCTCTAATGGCATGACAAAATTATTGAAAAAAGGGCATCAAGGTGTTATTGCACAAACATGGTCACTAGATGTTCAAACATATAAGCCATGTATTCCCTTATATCTCCAAGGGATCATTCATAAGAATTCCAAAGTATTTCAAGATATTCCCAAAGGTCTTCCACCCACTCGAAATCATGATCATGATATTCACCTAATTCCTGGAAGTTTTCCTCCTAACATCAGGCCATACATATACCCTTATGCCTAGAAGAGTGGAATTGAGCGTATTGTTGACAAAATGGTAGAATATGGCATTATTATACCTATCCAAAGTTCTTACTCTGCACCGGTGGTAATGGTACTCAAGAAATATGGCTTATGGCGTATGTGTCCATATTATAGAGAGCTCAAAAAGATCACTATTAAAGATAAGTTTCACATTCCCATCATTGATGAATTGTTATATGAACTGCATGGAGCAATCTATTTCACAAAATTGGATGTTTGTTAAGGGTATCATCAGAATAGAATTAAGGAAGAAGATATCCCAAAAACAACATTATGAACTCATGAAAGCCATTATGAATTTTTGGTCATGCCTTTTGGCCTTACAAATGCACCTTCCACATTCCAAGGGTTGATGAATTCCATTTTGAAGGCCTTCCTTCAAAAATTTGTCTTAGTATATTTTGGTGATATACTAATCTACAAAAAGTCTTGGGAGGATCATGTGTGACATGTTGACCAGGTGCTACAACTACTAAAGGAGAAACAAAGATATGCCAAACCATCCAAATGTTTCTTTGGGGTGAATAAGGTAGAGTATTTGGGTCATATTGTATCTCATGAAGGTTTCAAGGTAGACCCTAACATGATTAATGCCATGATGGACTGTCTGATTCCCAAAACATTGAATAATCTTAGAGGATTTTTGGGTTTGACAGGTTACTACCGCAAGTTTGTTCAGCACTTTGGAAGAATAGCAACACCTTTAACATAACTAACTAAGAAGGATGCATTTTCATGGACTCTAGAGGAAACTAAATCTTTTGAACAACTTAAAGATATGGTGTGCAAAGATCATGTATTGACCACTCCAGACTTCACAAAAACCTTTATTGTGGAATGTGATGCCTTGAGAAATGGAATTGGTGTTGTCCTAATGCAAGAAGGAAGGACCTTGGCTTTCGAAAATTGGCCACTCAAGGGAAAGGACTTACAAAAGACATTTATGAGAAGGAAATGATGGCAATACTACATGCATTAAATAAATGGAGCCCTTACCTAATAGGTAGGCACTTCAAGGTCAAAACAGATCATGATAGTCTTAAATACTTCTTGGAACAAAGACTATCTTCAAAATAACAACAAAATTGGGTGACCAAGATATTGGGTTATGATTTTGAAATCGTCTATAAAAAAAGGGAAGAAAAATGTTGTGGAAGATGCACTCTCAAGAAATGATGAATATGTTGAGGCATTTCTCTCTTTTATCTTGATCATCCAACCTGATTTGATAATAGAAGCAAGGGATGAATGGAAGAATGACGAAAATTTGTGGAATCTCATTCAAAGGTTGTAGCAGGATTCCAGTGCGTCAAATACATTTACATGGAAAAATGATTCACTATGGTACAAAGATCACTTATATTTATGTAAGAATTCCCAACTCAAACAAAAGGTACTATTGGAATTGCACACCTCTCCGAAAGGAGGGCACTCGAGATTTTTGAAAACCTACCATAGGGTCAAGAAGGAATTTTTTTGGGAGGGCCTTAAAACTAATGTTCAAAGGTTTGTGGAAAAATATTTAGTTTTCCAACAAAATAAGGTGAAAACAATTAAGACCCCAGGTCTTTTACAACCATTATCCATCCCAACTCAATGCCGGGAGGAGGTTTCCATGGATTTCATCATAGGGTTATCGAAGTCTAAAGGAAAGAGTGTCATCAAGGTGATTGTTGATAGACTGACCATGTACGCACACTCTTTTGCACTCTCTCATCCCTTCAAAGATAGTACAGTTGCCACTGGATTCATGAAGACAATTCAAAATCTGCATCGAAGCCCAAAGATTATTGTAAGTGAAAAAGATCCCATCTTCACTGGAAATTTTTGGACATAATTATTTTCTTGTTTGGGTACTCAATTGGCTCATAGCCCATCCCATCATCCTCAATGTAATGGAAAAACCAAGATAGTGAACAAATTTCTAGAAGGATACCTTCGTTTCTTTGTCTCTGATAAACAAACACAATGGTTCAAATGGTTACCCTTCGCAGGATGGTGGTATAACACTTCCTTTCATACTGCATAAAAAATGACACCATTTATGGCACTCTATGGATACCACCGTCCTTCCATCACTTCTTCTCTAAAATAAAAATCTAAGGTTCGAGTAGTGGAAGATCACATCGAGCATCAACAACAAGTGATCCAAATATTAAAGGACAACCTGACTATGGCACAAAATAACATGAAACAATAAGCAGATCAACATCGTAGTGAAAGAAGTTTTGAATTAGGGGATTGGATGTTTTTAAGACTACAACCATACAAATATATGTCCCTCAAGCATGCAAATAAGGATAATAAATTATCACCAAAGTACTATGGACCTTATGAGGTGTTGAAAAAGATTGGTACTATGCCATACAAATTGGAGTTGCCTTCATCTTCACGAGTACAACTAGTTTTCCATGTTTCATGCTTAAAGAAGGTTATAGGTGACAAGATCCCAGTTCAAACTATATTGATAGAAATTGATGAGGAAGGAAAAATTATATTGGAGCCTGAATCCTTCACTGACACAATAATTCTCCAGCTGAGGAATAGATCCATTTCAGAGTATCTCATTTAATGGAGGAAACTATCAGACGAAGATTCCACTTGGGAAGATGAATATTTTATACAGAAGCATCCAAAGTTACTCAAGCATTGTGGAAAACACTTGTCTCAAGGGGAGAGGCATGTTAAGCCCTAAACAGTGGCACATTAACCCTTAATTGCGGCATATTACATTAGTAATGTTATTTTATTTATGTTGCCATGGGTCGATTAGTTGTAATTGTACCTGCTAGTCTCGTATATATCGCAAGGAGACATTTTCACTTGGAATCATCTTGCATTTGGACATTCGTGTGGTGTATAAGGAGGTTTCCTCCTAGAAGAGGCTTATTATCTGAAATTCTCTCTTTTTCAAGGCATTGAGTACTTATTCTGAGGTTTTTCTATGCTATATTGATATTTGGTTCTTAAAATGGAAAGGCATGGCATGTCATGGCATGGAAAGACTTTCCATTTCCTTCACCTATCTTGCCATTCCTTTCCATTCCATTCCTTCCCTTTCCATACCATGCCATGCATTTAGTTTCCTTTACTTTACTTGCCTTACATTGCATGGAATTACATGGAAAGGGAAGGAAAGGCATGGCATGGAAAGGGATGGCATGGAAAGGCATGGAATGACATGACAGGGCTTGGCATTTCCTTCACTTGTCTTTCCATGCCTTCCCATGGCATGCCTTTCCTTTCCATTCCATGCCATGCCATGCATTTCCTTGCCTTTCCATGCTATGTCATGCCTTTCCATGCCATGCAATGTTTTTCATATCCATGCCTTGGCTTGCCTTTCCAAGCCATGCCTTTCCTTGGTATGCCATTCCATGCCTTGTCTTTTTGTTCCATGCCTTTCCTTAGCATGCATTTCCTTTCAATTCCATGCCATGCCTTGCCTTGCCATGCCATTCCATGCCTTGAATTTCCAAGCCATGGCATGGCATTGCATGGCAAGGAAAGGCATGGAAAGTGAATACAAGTAATGGCATGGCATGGAAAAGATTGGGATGTCAAGGAAAGGCATGGCTTGGAAATGCAAGGCCATGCATGGAAACACAAGGAAAGGCATGGAATGACATGGAATGGAAAGGAAAGGCATGGCATGGCATGGAATGGAAAGTGAAGGAAAGGAAATTCATGGCATGTCATGGAATGAAAATGCAAAGCATGGAAAGGAATGGAAAGTAAATGCATGGCATCGCAAGAAAATTCAACGAAAAGCAATGGAAAGGAAATGACATGGAATTACATGGCATGGTATGACATGCCAAGGAATGGAAGGGAAATTCAAGACAAGGAATGATACATCATGGCATGGAAAGTGAACACAAGGCAAGGCATGGCATGGCATGGAATGGCAAGGCATGGATTGGTAAGGCAAGGTGTAGGTCTAGGTCATTGATTTACCTAGTAAGTTATCTTTCTAAGTCGTTGATGGTTATTTATTTAATGTGTTAAATAATGTTTTTATCAAAGTGATGATATTGCATGCTATCTTGTATTATTCTTGAATCAACCTTGTCTTGAAACCCTCAATTATGTGGTTAGATTAGGACCTATCCTCAATTTACAACCTTGTAAGCTTGATGTCTATGGTTTAATTGTCATCTTTCACCCTTAGAATACACCTTGACACCTTTTATTACATTTATTTCATAATTTTCATCCCTTTAGGGATTGATGTGTTGAATATTCTAGGGATATTATGTTCCATTTTCCATTTCAACAAGCATTTTTTATCTAAACCCGAGTTTAGGCTTGCATTTTCAACCCCCTTTAATTACATGATTACTTGTTTTACGAGATGTTATATTAATTTTCTATTGTAACTTGTCATATTGCTGAAGTTAAACATCTTAATCACAAGTTTTATAAAAACTATACTTTCCTTATTGATTTGTGGTGTTTGGGACTTCCCATTGACTTTTTAAAACTTATTTAATATGATTTATTCACTTGGGATAACAGTGGAATGATACAAAAAGGAAAGGAATGGAATGGAATAGCATGGAAATGAAAGGAAAGACAATGGCATCAAAAGGAAATGCAAGACAAGGAATGACATGGAATGGCATGGAAGGTTAAGGCAAGGCAAGGAATGACATGGAAAGGAAAGGAATGGGATGGCAAGGAAAGGAAATCGAAGCCAAGCAAAGGCAAGGCAACGCAAGTAATAACATGAAAAGGAAAGGAATGGCATGGCAAGGAATGGAAAGGAAATTCATGGAATGGTATGGCATGACAAGGCATTGCATGGCATGGAAAGTGAAGGAAAGGAAAATAATGGCATGGCATGGCATGGAAAGGCATGGGACAACAAGGAAATGCATGCAATGGAAATTCAAGGCATGGAAATGGCATGGAATGACTTGTCAAGGCATGGAAATGGAAAGGAATGGAAATGACACCGCAATGGAATGGTATGGAAAGAAAAGGCATGGCATGACAAGTAAAGGAAAGGAAAGTCATGGCATGGGAAAGAAAGGAATGGAAAGGAAATACATGTCATCGCAAGGCAAGGAAAGGCATGGAAAGGCATGGAAATGAAAGGAAAGGAAAGGCATGGCATGGCTTAGCAAGGAATGAAAACTTTTTCACCTACGCTTAAAATTTCATAAGTACTTCATTGGATGGAAAGGAACTTTGTGATATAAATTTAATTCATATGTCCTTAGAAAAAATGTCATTTATTTCTTGGGATGAGATAGGTTTCCTTTTTTTCTATTCTTGTTTCATTTCAATCCACATTTTGATTTGACTTTCTCCTTGCATAATGTTATGGAAAGTTATATTTATTATTGTATATGTTAAAATGGGAAGATACATGGAAATACAAGGGAAGCTAAATGACAATGGCATGGAATGACATGGCATGGATTGGCAAGGCATGACATTGGCATGGAAATGGCATGACATGGAAATGGCATGACATGGAAAGGCATGGAAAAGGCATGGAAATGGAATGGCATGGAAAGACATGTAAATGGAAAGGCATGAAAATGGGATGCAATGGCATGGAAATGGGATGCCAATGGTATGGCATGTCATGGATTGGAAAGGCATGACAATGGCATGGAAATACATGACAATGACATGGCATGACCATGGCATGGATTGGAAAGGCATGACAATGAATAGGAAATGGCATGGCATGGAAAGGCATGGAAATGACATGGCATGGCAATGTCATGGAAATGACATGGCATGGCAATGGCATGGAAATGGCATGCCATGGATAGGTTTTAGGGATTGGGTTTGGGAGGGTCCTTTGTCTCCTTGTGTGCTCTAACCCAAAAATTGGGTAGGACTGTGCAATAAAATCTCATAGACGGTGAAGGGAAAAGAATAATGGTTCAAGTCTCCTTGGAGTAATTTTGGTAGCATATCATTACTTTCTATGGTGTGTCATGAAATATAACCTCAAAACCTTTATTTGTAGGTGGAAAATGATACCCATTCTAAGATCTAGTTTCCTTGTGAACTCTCTCATTTGTATTGATCAAAATCAATAAGTTTAGTGGACATCGTGGAAGAATGAATACATGATATTAATAATTGATGGGTTTAACAAAATTTACATATACCCACTACAAAACCTAAACAAACACATGAGTGCATTAATGAGTCATTGACTAGTATTTTTGACATTTATGAAGGGTTTCACATAAATCAAATAATTTTATATATGTCATGGATAGAAGGAGGGGAATAATGTGTGTTCCCTATAAAATGGTCAAATTATGGATTGAATCAACTAAGAAACTAAAAACTAGGATTATCAAAGGAATGTCAAGGGAAGCATACGGTTTTAAGAACCAGACTGGTAACAACTCGTGAGAAGATATTGATAGGTGCATGTACTTGATATTCTAAATATATATGAAGTGTTTGGGTTTTTCAAATATTGTGAACTTGTATAATTGTATTTTACCCTATGTCATATTCATAATTGAGTAATGTTAGTACTAGTTATGGAGGTTACTTTTACATAACACTGAGGTGAGATTGTTAAGTGATCTACAATTATGTAAAAGATAAACGAGAAAATTTATTTCTATAATAAAGTATTGTAATATGCCATTTTTTAGGTCACAATATTTTCAAGTGACCACTATTTGAGGGTGTATTGTCCTTGGATTTAGATGGAGATAATTCAATAGGTAGTCCATATTGTTGGTTGTGAGTTAAAATATGGATATCCACAACATTCATGAAAATAATTCATAAGGAATGATCTAATGATGATGTAGAGATACATGGTTGATTAGAAAACAATGCTACTTGAGAATCATTAATTACTTATAGATTTAGCACTTATCAATCTTTTCCACCAAAATATATTTGTTAATGAGTAAAAAAAGTATTTAGAATGACTTTAGAAAAAAATAAAGGGATTAATACACATAAAATTCATACATTTTGAAATACAAAGACCTTGAAATTCATATATTCGTCAACATAAAATGTAGAAACAATGAGATTCATAAAAAACATGCCATGAAATGTGTGTGTGTGTGTGTGTGTGTGTGTGTGTGTATTCAACATTGTCTAAATTGTACATTTTTTACAAAGTTTCACCTTGTGACCAATATACAAAGCGACAACAAGTGCCCTAACATAAAAATCATCTACATGATGGCCTAGATACAAAATGGTAGTAATTGGTCAATCATTGAAAACAGGGGGTGCGATGTTGATTTGATTTTAGATAACAGTTTGTAATTGGAACCCCCTCCTTTTTGTTTTTTGGACTCTCCCTATTCTTGGGTTCCTATGGGTGGTTCTTTTGGGGTTCTTCCAGGTAGTATTATTAGGTTTTATGGTATATAAATAAAGGGTTTCTAGGCTATAAATAAAGGGTTTCTAGGCTATAAAAAGGAATGGTAGTAAAGGAGGGGGATGCGATGCTGATATCCACAGTTTTTGTTATGTTGCTAATATTTGTTTGGAAAGATCTAAAATGAAATTATATCATTTAAAATAAGGGAAATGCATGCATGTGTGAGATAAAAGGTACATATAATATATATGGTCTTGCCTAGTTGTTGATATTAGTATATAGAAAAAGAAAATTTCAACAATTGGTTCCAGACATTAACATTGTATCATGGACCGATGTATAAGATAGGATAAGATGATTATATTAATGCCCAACAAATGACCAAAAGGTAGGTCAATAGGAATGAAATACAAATCTCATATTACATAGTCAAGCACTGGTTTTGCAATTACAATGTTATGGCCCCTCTTATGAGTACTGTAAAAATAGAGTTTACATTATGCATATTTAATGTGTTAAGAGACATCTTACATTCACACAAAATAAAGGATATTTAGGACAACTTATGTACATAAGTGTGATGCAAGAGGACATTTAACTGGGATGACCTTAGTATTATACTGTAGTAAATGAATATGATGGCCTTATTGAGATGACTCTATTCACCTGAGACAGGATCATTTTTCCAATATAACTACTAAAATTCTAGGTCTCATTTCTCATGAATTCATGATTAATTTTTCTCATCATCCATTGCACAAATCCTCTTAAAATCAATAGATTCTATTGCATCGAATTTTTCATGTATATGATAAAGTTGTCTTTTTGTTATCATTACTAAGACTATAATAAAAGAGAAAGGAGCCACCTTGGTACTAGAACATTTCTATTGTGTCATACTACAAGAGAGATAAAGCCACCTTACTAGTAAAGTGATCTTACCAAGGTATTAATTCATTAAATTTCATCTTTGTACTTCTATTTTATAATAAATTATTTTGTACAGTTAGATTAATTATCATCATTTACAAGAAGAAGATTGTTTATAAATGCATTACCATAATCCTTGGAACTTATGATGGTATGGTACATTGGTTCTACCTTTCAGTTATTACTCATTGTCCACTTAGTTGAGCTAACAATGACAACCCTTATATGCTATTAGGGTGAGTTTGAAAAACAACCTCTGATATAATTTCTTAATTATCCTGGTGATATTGTAATGATAGTCAATGAAAGAAAATGACACTCCTTGGATCAATATCCAATATTGTCAAAGTTTAATGATGTTTTTCCAAAAGAGTTACCATGGTTACCCCCTAAGAGGGAGATTGATTTTACCATTGAGCTAAAACCTAGTTCAGAGCCAATTTACAAGACACTGTATAGGATGAAGACACCATAAATTTGTGAGTTACATATGTAGTTGAAGGAACTACTTGACTTAGGACTAATAATTCCTAGTGTCTTACCTTGTGGTGCGCCAATAATTTTTGTCAAGAAGAAGGATGATTACTTATGACTATGTATAGATTATTGGGATTTGAACCATGCTATAGTGAAAAATAGGTACAAAATTCCACAGATAGATGATCTATTTGATCAAATGAAATGAGCAACAATTTGATCAAAAAATGATTTGCGATCAGGGTATCACCAGTTAAGGATTAAGGAAAGTGATATTCCTAAGACTTCCTTTCAGACTCAGTTTGGGCATTACAAGTTCTTTGTACTTCCTTTTGGTTTGACTAATGTGCTAGCAGTATTCATGAGCCTCATGAATGGTGCATTCCGAAAGTACTTAGATTTCTTTGTACAGGTATTTCTGGATGATATCCTTATCTATTACAAGAATGAAAGACAACATGAGGAACACTTGCGAGTGGTGTTGTCGTGCCTTAGAGAGAACAAATTGTATGGAAATTTGTCGAAGTGTTCTTTCTTCCAGAAATAAATTCACTATTTAGGTCATATCATTCCCGATGAAGGAATCTCTATGGACCCAGAAAAGGTAAAGGCCATTATGGAATGGCCAATGCCAAAAAATTCTCATGAGGTAAGAAGATTCATGGGGCTAGCGGATTATTATCAGATATTTGTGGAAGGGTTATCTAAAATAGCGAAACCCATCACCACTTTGTAGCACAATGGGTTCAAGTATGAATGGACAAAAGAGTGTGATATTACATTCATCGAGCTTAATAGGTTACTAACTAGTGCACTAATTCTACGAGTGTCAGATATGGAAAAAGACTTCACAGTCTGCACGGATGCCTCGAAGAAAGGGTTGGGGGATGTGCTAATGTAGGATGGATGAGTGATAGCGTATACATCAAGGAAGTTGAAGAAACATGAGGAGATTTACGCTACTCATGATTTAGAGTTGGAAGATGTAATGCTAGCTCTAAAAATTTGGTGGAACTATCTAGTGGGGTAAAACTTTGATCTCAAAATGGACCATGAAATCTTAAAGAATCTCTTCACTCAAAGGCATCTCAATGCCAGGCAAAGGCGATGGAGTGAGTTTATGAGTGAGTACGATTTTGGAATTTTGTTCATTAAGGGAAAGGAGTATGTGGTCGTGGACGCCTTGAGTAGGAGACCACATGTCTTCTCCTTGGTACCCTTAAAGGTTAATGTTAGGGAGAATGTGTTGGGGAAACTTATTGGAGATAGTTGGTATTTGAAGGTTACCTCAATCCTTCATAGTGGAAGGAAATTAGATCCAAAGTATAAAGGATATAGCCTAGAAGCAAATGGATTATTAATATATCAAGGAAGGATGTACATCCTCGAAGGTGGGGATATTCAAAGCATCATACTCAAGGAAGCCCTTAGAGCACTTTATTGTGCACATCCGAGTGTGAAGAAAATGTACGCAGACATGAAGAAGCTTTTCTTCACGGTAGGGATGAAGCATGATGTAGTCCATTTCATTGATAAGTTCCTAGAGTGTCAACAAGTGAAAGCTAAGCACCACCACCCGACAGGTCTCCTACAACCGCATGATGTTCCTATGTCCAAATGGGAATTCATTTCTATGGATTTTGTTGTGTGATTGATGCTCACATTGCATGGACACAATGTTATTCTTGTGATAGTTGATAATTTGAACAAGAGTGCTCATTTTATTCCGGTTAGAGACACTTATGATTCGCCTACAATAATAGTTTTCATAGCTCCGTTGGAATTCCACCCTACGAATCTATCTATGGAAGGCCATGCAGAACACATTTAAGTTGGGAAATGTTAGAAGACTGAGTGATATTTGGGCCATAATTGATTCAATAGATGGAGGAATAGGTGATTCAGATTAGGCAATGACTAAAGGAAGCACAAGATAGACAAAAATTTTATGCTAATGCACATAGGACTAACCGAAGTTATAAAGTGGGAGATCAAGTTTTCATTCATATAAGGCCTAATAAGAGTGTCATTCAGTTCAGGAATGGGATAAATTGTTCGCCTCGATTTATAGGACCATTCAAAATCCAAGAGAGAACTGGACCCATTGCCTATCGTCTCATACTTCCACCCCACTTGTATAAAACTCATAATGTTTTTCATGTATCTGTCATACATCATTATGTTGTTGATGAATATCATAAAATGAATTGGAAGGAATTGTAGGCATCAGACGCAGGAACCCTCATGGTATAACCATTACGCATATTGTTCCGTAGGGTTCGACAGCTCAGGAACCATCTGGTAAACCAAGTTAAGGTCCAGTGGGACAAGTATAGCCCATGATATGCTACTTGGGAGGATGCCTATACCTTATGACGAGATCATCCCTCACCTTTTGACCACCTAGGGAATATGTTTTCTGGAAGGTTTGGTCTATGTAATGCCACCTTTTGACTTAGATAGCTAGAATTACCTAAGGCTTGATCATCTTTATTTTCTATTCACTGTGAAACTATTAATGATACAATTGAAATTTTAAGATGTATGAACCTATGTGAAATTCAATTCTACGAATGTTTAACATTATTTGAATGATGATGGTATTATACAATCTATTATGTGAATGTCAATTCTATGAATGTTTAAATTTATTTAAATTATGATGGACATTATGCAATCTATTAAAACTTGAAAATTTTGACATTTAAAGTTGTTGGTATGTGGATACCGAATTGATATTATGGTTAAATGCATTTAAATGATGATAATGCATAAATATGTATGGGTTTGTGTTAAAGACCGATCTGCAGGTCAATCGGCTATGAAATAGCCAGAGAATAATGATGATTCAAAGTTTATGCCGTTAACATAGATTGAGAAACAATATGGTACGGATATTTGTATGTGAAATTTTGTTGGTTCGAATGCATTGCTTTGATATGTGTACCAATGCATGCTTTTCAGGTGGCGAGACTACCTAAAATTGAATATACGATAACAAAATTCACAGCATCACAGTGCCACTGTATATTCCATGGTAGGGTGTGGACCTTAGTCCTATTAAGAGGGGTGGAGGCATTTACCACCATGTATCCTTTGAAACCTAGAGTCATGGGATGACGGTGTTAGCTCATGCTCCCCTATACATGTGATGATGATTGTCAGTTGCCTGATGGGGAAGCTTCGTTAGGAGAGTTGACACTTCCTCTTACAGGTTCTATTTGGAGTTAGGTCAATATAGTTGATGCTCCAAGATAGTCTAGAAGAGGAAGGATAGGGATCAAAGATGGAAGTACGTTAGGGAGGAAGGGTGAATAGAAGTAGTTGAGACTTTGTGGGGATTTCTCCTTATAGAAGTTCTTTATTTCCTCTTTCTTTTTTTTAATATATGTGTATATATGTATGTTTATATTTACTCAACTAAGCTACAATTATCTAATTAAATGTTGCTTATGCTAAATTATTATAATTGAGGAATTTTGTGAACATTTTAAATAGTTTACTATCTTTTATGAAATGAATGGTGTCATTGATTGGATTGGACACATACAAGAATTAATTTAGGTGTGATAATTAGTTTTATTAGTACATGTACACATCATGTACGTGATAGCTACACATGTATGTCTTGCACATGTACACTAGTATGTATAAGTGTTTTAAATTGATGGTGTTGATTATTTGTTGCGAATGTATGAATCATGTGTCATTACCCTTGTATTCTAAATAACTATAACTTCGGGATGAAGTTTCTTGAAGGATGGGTGTATGTAACAACCCAAATTGATTAATTTAATCATAGTTTTTAATTTAAATTTAATTAATTATTAAAATATATTAATGAGTCTTTTATTATTTTATTATTAAAAGGTGGGTGAAGTAATTAATGGGGAGGATAACGCTACTGGGGAATTAATGGGGGGGTAAGGTTGTTGGGGAATTAATGGGGGGATAAGGTTGTTGGGAATTAAGGAGGGGAATCAGAGAGAGGAGGATAAGGAAGAAGGGGAGGACTGGGAAGGGGGAGCTCATTTCTATATGAGCATTTATGAATTTCTGAAAGATAGAGGAGGAGGAGGAAATTGGGAGAATTGTTTTGGGGAACTCTCATAGGGAACTGTTGTTGCTGGGAATTTTGGGCTCAGGGGCCAGGAAACTGCAAAGATTCTCGGATCTAGGGAGATGCAGAGGTTGTTCCAATTTGGATGGGAGGTTAATATTCAATATGGGTAAGAACAAGAATAGGATCATATAGAAAAGCGATTAGATAAACCAATGTGCAGGTGGAGGTATGTATTATGCTATTGCTATCATTATTCTTCCATTGTTTTTGATATTATTATATTATTATCATTATTATGTTGTTCCTCTATATTCCTGGTTTATTCCAAGTATAAGAAAATCATGAAAGAAATTCTAAACTAAAATTTAGTCATTAAAGTACATTATTTTAGAAAAACTTTTAATTAGTTTGAGTCCTGAAAATAAATAGGCTCTACATGAAGGAGGCCCTTTAAGCATGCAATGGAGTGTGATGTAAATCTTGTTGTGAATGAAGTGCAACCAACATCTCTTTCTTTTCAAATACAAGCTACCCCATTCTTCCAGTTTGAGTTCTACAATTATTTTCTATCTTATTGATTAATAGAAGTTGGGTTTCACTATATTTCTATGTTCTCTGCTATATTTTTGTTTTTGTCTCATTTCATTCTCATAATAATCCATATCAATGGCATCAAAGTAGTCTAATCCTTGTCATTTCTGAGAGCCAGTCCTCGATGAGGTTAGGGTATAGATATTTGGGTCTCGAGGTAGTTTCTGTTGAGGAAAAAATATCTCTCTAGCCAAAGCGACCTCCCATGGTGGAAGAAAAGAGAGATGAAAGAGCAGTAGATCCTTTCAATATTTTTCTCAAGGAATCCCTCATGAGAAAAAGGGATGAGATGATGGAAAAATTCTCTCAGATCCTTCGAATACTACTAATGGCAGTGACCGAAGCATCTTCAACAAGAGACCATTTTGGAGGTGCGACACGCTTCAAGGTACAAGTCAATTTTTATATCCCCTTATTTGAAAGCCAAATAGATGCATATGCTCTTGAAAAATGGTTGAATCTTCCAGAATCTATTACTCTCTCCAAAAAAAATTTGACAATGAAAACATCAACTTCGCACTCCTTAAACCCCTTCACATGTGAGATCTTAGTGGGAAGGTTACTGGGAGAGGTACACCGCGGATGAATCTACACCATTCAAGAGAGAACTCACTTGGGCTTCGTTTTTAGGTTCCCTAAAGGAGGAATTATAACCTGTCAGAAAATATGATGACCAATACATGAGATGGACAACTCTGCGTCATAATAGAGATCAGATGATGTCAGAGTACATTAACATCTTTCATACCTTTTTCTCAAATTTGGGTATCAAAGACTTTGAGCGAAACATGGTTTTGAGGTATCATAGTGGTCTGCATAGGTACATCCAAACAAAGATGGATTTCTTGGAAATATCCTCATTGGGAGTTGCTTATTGATATGTAGTCAAAATTGAGTAGAAATTCAAGCAAAAACGTAAGTGGGAGTTTGGGTTTGAAAATATGCCACAATAGAATCATGGAAAAGGAAACCCTAACTCACAGAATGAAGGACAAATAAGGGAAGGCCAACTTCAAGAGAGTCAGTCCAAGAAGCAAGAAAATAAGGGTAATGAGAATTCTAAGAAAGAAACCAGAAAGTGATATGAGTTCCACAACATCCCCTGGAACAATGTTCACCAATGAATGTTTCTTGAAACAATGATTGGTGGATGAGATCAAAGAAAAAGAATCATAAACTAAATTGAACTCTGATTCAAAGCATAATAAAGGGAAACGAATCATCGATGTAGAACACACTTCTACCATTGTGGCCACAAAAATAAAAATAGAAGAACCAAAGGAGATTGAGGAGAGGGAGAGCCTCTTCCACTCATAAATGTGGATAAAGGTGACCCCACTTCATTTAATTGTTGACACCAATATTCATAAGAAATTGATCTCATTTGAGGTTGTCAATAGATTGAAGCTTCTAATGATTCCACACCCCCAACCATACACCATCCTATGGTTGAGTCAGGAACGAGACATTTATGTTAGTAAACAATGTCTCCTTTCATATGGCATCAATCCCTTAAAGGATGATGAAGTGTGTGATGTTTCTCCACTTGAATTCTGTAATGTTGTTTTAGGAAAACCATATATGTGGAAACATCATGCTATCTATGATTCTTGTCCCCATAGTTTCATTGTTACTCTTGGAGGTTATGTCTACAGGGTACCATAGGTGGCTCCAACTAAAGCCACTTCATTGATCTCAGAAAAACAATGCCACAAAGTAATCTTTCATACCACAAACCTTTCCCTCTTCACAATCAAGTCAAACGGTGAACATAAGGTCACTATGACCACTATATCCTTGGCCCAAGATGTTTCTATCCAACATAAGTGGGTCGATAAGATTTTAGAGGAGCACAAAGAGAATGAGAGTCTTCCATATATTCAACATAGCTCTATTAAACAAGGCCATTTTCAAGCATGCTTTTGGTTCCAACCATTAGCCCCCATTGATATAGCTCTTCTTGTTGCATCTTCACCGAAATATTACTCCCACACTGAGACCAAGACAAATCATGCAATTAGATTTTTTGAAAAGATCTGACACCTCCAACAAGTTCATGGAATCCTTCCAGAGGAAAAGTACAAGTAGGACATCTACTTCAACAAGGCAGCAACTCACCAAGAGTCAAATTTAGCTGAAGATTCCCCATCTCCCAAGGGAACTTGACGAAATGGAGACCATTTCTTCCTATGAAGGGAGGAATGATCTAGGTCGATCTTGGTGGCCATCCACCTTTTCCACTGAATCAACATTTCAAGCCTATGGTTTTGATAAACCATGATATCCACCATTTTTTTATGGGAAATGGAATGTAATTCCATCTTCATTTGTTAATTAAACACATCATGTAATGATTTCCTAGTGGTGTTATATATTTTCTTATAGCATAATATTAATGCACCAGATGCCATTAGAACTCCACAGTTAAGTGCAATCAAGATAGAGAAGTACTAGGATGGGTGACCGCCTAGGAAGTCCTAGTTTTTTACCTGCCTATGGCATTTTATAAACTTAGACTAATTTTTCCCACATGCATCATGGAAATTGTTCTCCTCTCACTCTCTCATATATAATTGAGGTGAAGGATCCCCTTTAAGCATGCAATGGAATGTGATGTAAATCTTGTTATGAATGAAGTGTAGCCAACATGCCTTTATTTTTAGAGATAAGCTACCCCATTATTCCAATTTGTGTCCTACAATGATTTTCTATCTTATTAATTAATAGATGTTGGGTTTCATTGTATTTCTATGTTCTTTTCTATATTTGTTTTTGTCTCGTTTCATTCTCGGCATAATCTAGATCAATAAATAACATAGATAGGGTTAAGATACTAACCTCCTCCATGAATATGTGATGTCCACTAGGCTCTATAGACCCATAACATGTCTTCCCACAACTCAAGAATCTGTGAGGTTCACATGGATGAATTCTATGTCCATTTTCCCTCTCCTCACTAGACTTTGTTGTACATGTGCTAAATCTCCAACCCCTCTATCAATGTCACTGGAAGAAACCTCTTGCTGAGATAGTGCAACAAATCTACTATGTTACACTAGGCTACGATTCAATGATGAAATGGCTATATGTACATGTTGCAAGCTCTCTGTAATAGGAGGATGTTGGGTAGGGGGGTCAAGCCTTCTCCTAGGGGGACACAGACCTAAAATGGGATTGCACCTGGCATGCTCTCGGTCTTGTGAGGACCTTTGACCCACCCTATGGAAGTCACCCATGTCAAAGTAGTTGACATTCTTACCCAAAATAAAATCATCCTATAATTTTCTCAGAAAATATAAGGGCACCTCCCTATTATTGTAGGGAGGTTTATCAAAAACCATATACCACCTATTCATCCAGTTTTGACTAATATGGGGATAGATGCACCAATTAATGGAGAGGAATTTCTTAGTCAATGGTAGTTCTTGTCCATTTCAATGATCCCTAAAAATAGTCAATATTTTTTGTTTTGAAATTTCGAAGTCTCTGACGTGGTTTCTATCCAAACTAGTGTTATAGTACTCATACAATCATTCCCTATAATCAGAAATAGAGGTCAATTTCCCTTGGTAACTTGCAATGTACTTCACAGTGATGTCCAATGAAGTGTCTAGGGAGACTCTGCTATGATCTCTAGTGTCCCTTAATTGTTCCTCAAGGGTTGTTAATATGACCAACCCCTCATCAATTTGATTGTTTACATTGGGTAGTTGTAGTGGGTTGTGGTTTTTATCTCCTTGTTTTTGTTTTGAGTAGTTTACATTTTCACCTAGTTCCATTTTATTATATATGATGCAATTTATTAAGCCATCGCATGTAAATTAAGTTCGATTTTTAATTATAACTGAAAACCACAAATTTCTTTGATTTAGATTATTGGGAGAAAATGACTGAATTGAGAGAAAACAAAAATTAATTAAACATACTTGCTAGACTGGGACATGGTGGAAATATCCTCACCTTGATGCTCCTCTCTAGCTCCTCCCTATTTGCTCAGTGAGAGTAAAAACACAAGAGCGATTTATGTAGAAGGGCACAAATCACGCTCATGACCCTTTAAAAAAGGTTTAGTAGAGGAACATCCACACATTCTTAGGAACACACACATGTTATTAATAAAACACACACATTCCTTCCACTAAACCTGCGTGGCAATCTAAGTGGAGGTTGAGGTACTTCCAAACCTATAGGGTTAGGAAAGCGTGCACATTCCTGCTGACCAACTTCCCACTTTTCTAGCCACCAACTTCATGCACTCACTCTAATAACTAATTAATAATCAATATTAAATAATTAATAAACATTAATTATTTAATATCAAATAATTAATAGCTAATTAATAAATAATATTAAATAAATGATTATTTAATAAATTACACATTGGACATTAGTAAATAACACCATACATATGCAAGGATATACGTGTGTAGAGGTGCACACAAATCATCAAAGTATGGAACCATAACTACCATACAATGTACGGGTATAGATACGATGTATGAGTATGGAACCATAACTATCATAATTCCGTGGAGATGTGGACAAGTCGTCAAAGTAAAAGTCTCGACACACATGTACATGTACAAAACCATAGCTATGCTGGGATATACCTGTGTGAAGATGCAGAAAAATCATCAAAGAAAAATTCTCCACACATAAACAGTAGGGAACTACACATTGCAATATTAAATAATTAATACATAATTAATAACTAGTTAATAAATAATATTAAATAATTACTAATAATTAATTAATTAATTAATTAATTGCACATTGCATATTGTGCATTACAAATTGATAAATAATACCATACCTATGTGGGGATATACTTGTGTTGA
Organism: Picea engelmannii; assembly: GCA_009831015.1. Lineage (NCBI taxonomy): Eukaryota > Viridiplantae > Streptophyta > Pinopsida > Pinales > Pinaceae > Picea > Picea engelmannii. The sequence continues at coordinate 256,606 of ML777752.1, read as the reverse complement.
GGTGATGACAATTCGCCAAACAAAAACTGCACACATAAGCAACAAAGCATTGGACATTGCAATATTGTTTGCATGATTGAGAATTTCACTTATTTATTTACTAAGTTTTACTCCACATTGAATAGTTTGTGTTTTTGCTTATTTTTACAAAGTTTTATGATAATTGTTTTTACTGTATTCTTATCATTGTCGTCTTTGCATAGACAATAATGCTATTTATATGTAATATATCTAATAATTTTATAAAATACATTTAATTTATATGTAATATTTGTATAAAAAATAATAATAAAGAAAAACTAATTGAAACATACATTCTCGATCCTAGAATGTTTTTTCTAGGCATTCCTTCATTCTCACCAGACATCTTCTGCTACATGGTTTTGAAAGGGGTCACTTTTTGTTACAACAATCATCATTTTTAGTCTTATTCATGTGTGTGTTGATTTATTGGCTCTAGAACAAGGTAAGCATACCCACGGTTATGAAATAAGAATGGCCATCCCCATGAAGCCTTGTCATTCTTAAATGAAATTCAAGTCAAGGGTGTAAAATCCCACTAAATCACTAGGTTTAGTGTTCTTCCTATGTTCATTGATTTATTGGCTTTAGAACAAGTCTCTGCCTTATTGATCAAGCAAGATTTGACTTGAGTGGAAAGATATCAATGTTCATGGGGGTGGAACATTTATAAATTACTGGATAATTATATCCTCCATGGTTTAGTGTGTTTCATGACTAGTTATCTATCCAGTTTCAACATGTTTCCATCCATCCCTCTCTCCACATCAAGGGTTTATCCATGATCCTACAACAAGAGAACAAACCCTTCTCTTTCTCCATTCAATATGTCAGCATGCACTGAGTGTGCCTCCCAATCTCAGGAATGGGAAGTCTATCTATGAAAAGATATTTTGGGGATATAATTAGAAGCGTAGTCACGAGGCCTTTAATGGCACAAAATCCTTCTCTCAATAATACAATGAAAGGGCTAAGAGACAAAGTTGGTGGTGACAACTTCATTTTCTGTAAAGGGTGTTCATATTGATCTTGCAAAGATTGAAGCCATCCAAGAGTGGCTAGTTTCTATGACCGTTGAAAATATTTGGATATTTTTGGGCTTAGCATGGTTTTATCACATTTTTGTATGTTGTACACTCCACCTCCCCCTATCTCTTGGAAAATAATAGTAATTTTATCTACTCATGTTCTCAATGTTTAAAACTGATTTCATCCCACTGGTCTAGCAATAATCACTCTGTCATTTATCTGTTAGATCGAGGACCTTAAAAATAAGGATATAGTTTTTTATAGAACCTAGTATTGTGGTAGATCCTTCTCTCCTTCCTACCACTTAAAGAGAAATTTGTCTTTTTTCTTCTTCCTATGAGCCTTATAACAAAGATAACAAACCATCATCGCTCAAACAAAGTACTTTATAAAGATTAATTTTATGGATTTTAAGTCTTTATCTCTTGGTTATGGTGCACATTAATTTATTGAAGGGATTGTTCTTATAGAATTCTAATATTTATTGGGATCAATATATTTAGGATGCAACCTATATAAGTATACATAAGGAATTCCCCAATAGTTGTAGTATACCTAGAGAGGTAATATGGGGTACCTAGGGAGGTACCCAAGTGGTGGTTTTTTAGATTGTCACATATATCTTATGTGGTCATTGTATTTAGATATGTTTAGTACTATGGTGGTATTTTGTATTCAGGATGATAACAATTGGTATCAGAGAACTTTCATTGGTCAAAGAAGGGAAGAATTTTTTATTCTTTTTTTATATTTTTTCTAGGGCAAAAGAGGGCGGCACACTTCAGGCTTAGATCTGAAGTTTTTTTAGATGAACTTGGAAAAAAAATTGGATATTTGAACTCCTCTCGGAAAAAGACCCAATTTCAAAAAAATAATTGGTTGAAATGGAGTCCGGGAAGTGAAGTTATGAGCATTTTAAATTCAACATTTTTTCAGGGTTTTTCCGAAAAAAAACCATGATTTTCTACAACAAGTTATTTTTAATTCTAGTTTTTGTTCAAGAATTATCCGAAGAAAGATGTTTTTTACTGGAAAAGATGATGGCCCTAATATTGAAGAATTCATAAAATACTTGAAGTAATTTTCGAAAGAGGATTCGAAACATTAGGTATCGTGTTATTTAAAAGATGATGTAGTCATTTGGTGGCAATCGCATAAATATATCCAATTGATGGCACTTTCTGATGAAGCAATTGAAAATTTTCTTTTAGATAAATGGTCTCATGGTGCTAAAGGGAGAAACAAGAGTTTAGTTTCAGGTGGAAAATCTATATTACAGGTTCATGGTTGTATTCACAAAGAAAATGTCATTATTTCTATTAACCCTAGTTGCCAACATAAATTTATCAATGTTCAGTTGGTTAATAGATTGCAAATTCCTCCCAAGAATATCCAAAGCACACAGGTTGATGGTAAAAATGTTCATTTTTTTAAAGATTTGAAGGTTAGTATTGATAAATATCTGTTCCATTCAGATATTTATGTTATGGATATGGATGAAGTGGATATTGTTTTGGGATATCTTTGGATAGAATCAATAGGTACAATTAATATTATTGTGCAAAAGAAGTTTTTGAAGTTGTGGTACAAGAAAAATAAAATCACATTGCAGGATGTGTCTTTTAGTAAGAAAGATGGGCCCATGGAGGCTAGCAAAGAAGTTATTGTCAGAGTCTAAATTTGAATCAGAGGTAGATTCTACAGAAGGAGATGAAGAAAAACTACATGAAGGACATAATCAAGAAGCTAAGGAGGTCATTCACTCAAAGGCACAAAGTGTTGAAAATTTGAAGAAAAAATAAAATTTTCCTACAGTTGTTGTAAATCACCATCCACATCATATAGAGACACAACAATCATCAAGGAAAGGGTGTGTGCATCAACACATTTATGCACCAACAGGGCACTGGATAGGAAATCGATCAAGAGTTGCATGGATGACTATCGACACTATAGGAGGAGCTCAGTCTACATAAACAATCCCATGACAATCCCGACATGATGCAAAGCAAGATCAGTGTGGCAAGGTAGCAGATGGACATCATGTTTGACTTCCATTGGAATGAATGGATGGTCATACTTGGTACCGGTTGGCTACTTTTCTTAGCGCATCATATTGTATGGTTTCTTCTCAAATTTCAATGATGAAACATGTGAAGGGGAATGAAATGTAGTATACCTAGAGAGGTAATATGGCGTACCTAGGGAGGTACCCAATGGGAATGTGGTTATGTATTATTAGTGGAAGTCATTTAATAGATAAGAATGTGGGCATTCAATGTAAGGTAGACTAGGTGCACTATATTAATAAAGGCCCACTATGGTAGTTAAATATAATAAATGTGAGAAATCTCTCTAGAAGGTTCCTAGGAGATAGAGAGAGCTATATAAAGAAGTGTCAGCAATGTAATAAAAAATAGTGAAGAATATTGTGAATGTATCAAGTATTGTTTGAGGAGTGTTATCCTTCTTTAAGGATTAATATATGGTGTTACCCTACCTCAAGGGTTTTGTCTACATCTTGTGTTCATGTTATGGTGAATGGTTTATGGTTTATTCTTGGTCTCATTGAAGTATATTTGCAGATCGGGCATAGGTACTTAACAATAGCTGAAAGATAAATTATTGAAAAGAGGCATGATTAACACTTTAACAATATGACTTATCTTCGTTGTTGCTAAATTTTATCCATTGCATTTTTAATATGTTTTATCTAATATTACCCCCCACCCCTAGCCTAATATGAGGATGGGAGTGGAGGGTAATATTAGAGAAAACATAATATTAAGTTTTCTCTAATATTACCCTCTACCCCCACCATCATATCAAGGCGGGGGGTATTCTCTAATATTACTCTCCACTCCCACCCTCGTATCAGAGTGGGGGGTAATATTAAAGAAATCATAATATTTAGTTTTCTCTAATATTACATTGTTTTTTCTCTAATATTACCCCGCACTCCCACCCTCACCCTCATATTATGTTTTCTCTAATATTACCCCGCACCCCCACCATCATATTAGGGTGGGGGGTAATATTAGAGAAACCATAATATTATGTTTTCTCTAATATTACATTAATTTTTCTCTAATGTTACCCCCCACCCTCATATTATGTTTTATCTAATGTTACCCCCCACCTTCATATTATGTTTTATCTAATATTACCCCCCACCTCCACCCTCAGGGGTGGAGGGTAGTATTAGAGAAAACATAATATTATGTTTTCTATAATATTACCACCCACCCCCACCCTAATATGAGGGTGGAGGTGGGGGGTAATAT
>ML777752.1:213095-249873 GCA_009831015.1 Picea engelmannii | reverse complement strand
AAATGACGACACGCAGAATGACATGAGAAGTATTTATAGAAAGAGAAACGAAGACTTGAACAATCCACATACAGGGAATCGGAAGCAGTAGCTTTTTCATGAATAGGAAAAGAGAAAGGTAGACTTGTCACCACTGATATGATGCATCAAACAAGAGAATCTTGAAAACATTACGTCATTGTTAGATGGCAGCCACGTCCTCCGTATATTTTGCAGCTTCATGTTACACCAATCAGAAAGTAAATTTACTAAATCAATTGAAATATATATTTTTTTAATTCCTACGTTGCTCAACATAGAATTGACACATGGCATATATATAGAACTATTTTAGCTTTAAATCTATCATGCTATAATACATATAGAATAATCAAATCCCTTCAAAACTATTTTTACATGAAAAAAATTTGAGAAATAATTTCCAACCTCAATAAAAGGTTTGCAAAGAATTTTATCTCTCTAACCCCATAATTAATCCAGAATTTAAATGAATCTTATACTGCGTATAAATAAATTTTCATTAATTACAATTATGAGAATTCTCTAACCCCATAATTAATCCAGAATTTAAATGAATCTTATACTGCGTATAAATAAATTTTCATTAATTACAATTATGCATTCTCAACAGTGTATAGAATCCATATATAAAATCCAAATGAACCAGATAAACTTAAATTTTCTTTATGAAATAGTAACTACCAAACTATGAGTTAAACTCATTCAAGTTAGTTGTTAAACTATATTAACCCGGAAATGTAAGAAAAAAACACATACATATGCATATAAGATTTCATACTAAAATGTATGTACCAAGGAACAACATAAGTTGGTAGATTGAATTCTCAATAGTAATGAAGCAAAGTGTGACTCTTGACATTTCCATTAAAACATATGCAAGGAAAACCATTGACAATCGAGATAATGGACATATTAAATGTTGACACAAAAGCAAGATGCCACATTGCATCTTTCATCTTAACTCTTAGATGTTGAGTAAACATAGAGAGCATAGAGAGTTCATGCAGCGTGTAGGGATCTTGGGAAATGTACAAGTTTGAAGTTCTACCAACTTAAACCTATAGAGTAGACACAGTGTGTAAGGAGCTTCGGTGATGTTCAAGTTAGCTCACTACATTCTATCAATTGTTTAATTTCCTATTACAATTTAGTGGAGGTCGTTATGCCAATATTGTAATGCTTATTGACGACGAGAAAATATTTTAAGGGACTATTTATAATAAAACTAGACAATACGGTATGCATGATAATTCTTTAATATCTATGTACATTAATTTGTCTAACCACGATGCCTAATCTTATGTTTAAAGCACGATTAACGTACTCCCAATCTCTTGTAAAAAAACCATGTAGTTTGCTTCTTCCATTATAACAAGGATCTTCCTAACTAAGATTAACATGGAAAAACTAAAGTACAGAGTTAAGAGTAGCTTAACCTTGTTTAGAGAACCAAGGATCTTCCTAATTAAGATTAATATGGACAAATTAAAATACAAAAGTTTGCAAGAAGTGGAGTTAAAAATGTAAAACGAAAATACATACACAGACAATGCTTATAAGAGGTGAAAATAAATCACTCAGAAAACCTAATTTATCATAATTTAGTTGATTCATATTTATCATAATTTAGTTGATTCATAATTTATCATTCATTGTGATTTGTCACTTCCATACTCCCTCCTTGGTAGTGGATCCCACCTTGGATATGTATCAATGCAACTACTTTGTTAGATATGGTTATGACTAGTAATATACATTAGCAACTTTTTCATCAAAATTTTATGAGGTAATGTGGGATTTTGTTGGTTTTGACTTGTTACATAATTTTACAAAAATATTATAAAGCAACCAATATTATAAAGCAATCAATAGAGGTTAATTTATCATCGTTGTATTCTTAATGTTAGGGAAACTAAGAATATTATCATTTGGAGACAAAACACATTATTCAATGTATCAAAGAAAACTATGGCTAAAGCAATGACTTTTAAGCTATTGGGGGACTAGTCTAACCTTTCCTATCTTGGGATACTTGGAGTTAGTCAATTAATGTATGATGCCATCTTATTTGAATAAGGCCTATTAGGTAGTTGGTGTGTGGCTACTCAACCTAAAAGAGTCATGTTTATTAAATAAGGCCTACTACGTGTGGTCGATACTCATTAATGATGGGAGCACAATTAATTATGGATTAGTAGTAAGCAACTATTTATAAAGGAAAAATGATGTGCACTGTTCTTCCAAGTATTGTTATTGCATTAAATATTGATTCATTCGAAGATGCTTGCAAACATTATTTTCTTTCTAGATTATTAATACAAGGATTTCTATTTTACAAGTTCAATATCACTATTTCATCTATTTTTATTTAAGTAATTTATATTTCTTTAAATATTGATCATAATTTATTGTTTTTTGCTAATTAAATACACTGCATAAGGCATATTTTTCGAAATGTTTCACACCGTATGGAAACTTGTATTATCAAAAGCCAATTAGTTTTCGATCATAACATGTTAGCCATTTTAGAAAGTATGAAATGTGCCAAATGTTCAAACCTTAACACTCTATTACTCAATATTTGGATTGAAAATACTTATTCTAGAATTGAGTCGTTCTTTATTTTATCAATACTCTAAGACTTTTCTCGTGGTATCTTGTTTATTAAAGTAATTGAAGTTCTTATTAGTCCTTTCCGTAGGCATAGAGGGACTATAGCGATCAATAATTCGTTGACTACATATTAGTTTGTCCTTTGACCAGAAATATTTGCATAATATCTATTGTTGGAGCTAGGGAACTAAAAACATTGATTTTTATATAATAAAAAGTACCATATATGTATTGATGTGATTGGATAACAGATTGGAGGTATTATTGTCGACTTTGTTATTCCCAATGTTTTATATGGTAACATATCCAAACTTTTTTATCATATACAGTCTTTTTGAATCATATATTTTTCCTATGTATTGCTTGAAGGTGGATTAATGCTAGCATTACTTTGAATGTGTGTCTTAGCATTTTCTGCTAGCTGAATATATCCGAAAGTTTTTATTTGTACTAATCATATTGAAATGTTTAGATATCCAAGCTTTATAGTGATTGATAATTCCAAATTTTATAATGTCATTACCACATGTATTTGTATTGGAATGTATGGACATTTTTTTTGAGGTGCTTGAATAGGTCTGACAACTGAAATGTTTACATGACATGAGGTCCTCCAACAGGCCCAACAACTTAAATGTTTGCATACCGCAAGGTCCTTAGACAACCTGACAGACTTAAATGTTTATCTAAATACGCTTCTTAGAGTACATTTTTCCTCAAAAATTTCCATACAATGTTGCAATGATTTTGCACAATATTGTTGTCCACTGCCAGTTGAATAGGCATTGTATGTTTCATACTTATTCTAGCTTTGCAATGCAATTTCATCATCGTTGAAGCTACATACATTGTTTACGGGTTCAATGAGTGCTTATTCTTCGCTAGTTCGTCGGTTGTTTCTTGTTGTTGTTTGGTTCACAATTCGACCTGTGCTTCTGCCTTTCATTGTTCTGGAGTAAGTTTCCATGCCATAGTTTCATTTTCTATTCCTTGTTTGGTGTTCAGTGTTTTCAGTTTTCAAGTAAGAATGATTGCTTATTTCTACTGGCATGCTCGTCGTATGTTTATGGTTCCTTCTGTGCTTTAGATGCAGTTTCGTAATCGTTGGAGATACATATGTTGTTTACTAGTTTGGTGGTTGTTCCTTGTTCGTTGGTTCATTGGTTCGTGGGTTGTTGGTTTTGTTTGCTTCTCTCAGGTTTACACTTTGGGGCCCTAGGGATGCAGTTGTGCTTGGTCATGCTTTCTTGCTCGTTTGGTGTTTTTTGTTTTCTTTTTTTTTATTCGGCTTTGCAGGGTTGGGGCTCTGCACTGGTAGTTGGAGCTGTTTATTATTATTTTTATTATTGTTGCTTTTTTGGGTGTCTTACAGTGTTCAGCCCCTGCACCCACGAGTCGAAATGTAGTTGTGTTATTTTCCTTTACTGGCAAGGTCGATATCTGTTCTGTTGTGATATTTTGTTGGTGCTTCAGTGCTGACATGAAAGAAAATAGTTGCATGAAAAATAGTTCGACAAGTGCATGTGAAATTGTAATATCCGTTGTTTTTTTGTTAAAATAAAGCATATGCAGGTTGCATTTATAAACCATGTATGGTGAAATGTGCCCATATGAAAATACATGTTATTTGTCCTCTACACAGACTGGTGTTCCCATGAAACAATTTTTCTTGTACTTGAGATATGATATGTACAATAAATATTCTGCAAAATTATATTTCCATGTCCGGAATCATATCTGGGTAGTTTTCCATGGGAAACCAAAATCTTGTATCATGGGAACAATAGCCTATGTAAAGGATAATTAACATGTATTTCCATTGGTGGAAGCATATTTGGATACTTTTCCACGAAAAACCAAATATCGTTTAGCTATGACCATGAAATTTCGCAATATTTTGTGGCTTGTAGTATATTTTGGGCAGGGAAACAAAATTACACATTTACAGCTACGGATGGAGAAGCGCAAAGGTTCATGTTTATACCTATCTTTTAGACTGTTCGCTGAGTCTCTTTTACTGTATGTACATATTAGTTGTTCTCCGGTGCATACCAACTTCCATTCATGTTCATTGTATTTTGTGCGTTCCCACATTCAAACACACAGAATAGCTGGAGAAAACAATGAAGTCTTGACTGCATCGGTTGAAGAGGAGATAGAAAGGTGCACGCTTGTACTATTATTTCATTGTGCGTTGTTTTGTACTTCATTTATTGTCTGTATATGTGTTCACCTAGTTTATTGTATGTAGATGTTACATATCTTTGTACATGATAGCTTATCTTCATTACATGCCTTCCTGCATACTCACCTACTTCATGTCCGTTGTGTTTTCGTTGCATTGCTACATTTAAACAAACATAATGGCTGGAGAGGACGATGGACTCTTTGGTGGAAATGTAGATGAGTAATTACATAAGTGGATACCTATACTCTTATTTCATATTCCAATGTTCATTTTTTCATTTACTGACTGTATATTTGTTGTGCTTATTCTGCTTCTTTGCACCTTTTTCTTTTTCTTTTTGCTTTTTTTTCCCTTCTTTTCTTCCTTCAAATATAATATATTTTGCGTATTGTGTTTTCTATTACATTGGAATAAATAGACCTGTTTTTCTTTCTTTTACATGTATGTCTTCATAATAACTTTCCTTCATGTCCATCGCATATTCGACATTGCTACCTTGGAAAAAACAGGTTGGTTGGATAGGAAGATGAATTGTTTTTTGCAATAGCAGAGGGTTTTGTGGTACAATATTCTAAAAAGTATAGAAACTATGGAAACCTCTCTCTTTTTTTTATTGGGTATGAAAACTTGGCTCAATTTATTAAGGTCAGAATATGTGTAACTTATCTTCTATCATCTGGGGCATATAATATTAGACTAGAAAGCGACGGGTTGGAAGCAATTGGCCTTTCTGCCCTACCTATTTCTATTTTTTCCATTTTATATTACCCCTTTTGTTTTCTAATTGATCTGCTTAGTGGTCTTTCTGAAAATGCCTTGATGCGCCAGTTGGCGGACTAACGGTTTCACATATATGGTCGCGCTTCGACCTTATTCCATACTTACCCACTTTGTGGATTGCGGGTGCTGGGTTGGTGGGTTTAAGATTTCTCCCCTGGCTTCCAGGGGTCTGTGATATACAGATTGGTTGTGGTGCCCCACCCTCACACCTTGTTTAACACATTTTTCCAGTCAAAAAAATCATATGCATAGAATTTTATGCTTATTTAGTCCTTCTGATGGACAATATATAATGCATATGCTTGTTTAGTCTTGATGTTCATCTGCATGTGTTTGCATCAGAAAAAGTTGGACAAGTGACATGGTCATGAGTAGTTAGTCATCCCATACATCATCAGACCGAAAAGGCCAAAGGTAAAGATGCATACGCTCCGCTCTTACTATGTTTACCAAACAAATATCCTCAGCTATTTATTCATCCATGACATGGTGAATATCTTGATGTCATCTAGAATACATGGTTTGCAATTCACAAGAAGTGTCAACAAGTACAAGTGAGACATCATACATGTTCCACAAACTAAGAGGTGTGGCTGCAAAACTCTTGCTCCATAGTTCATCAAAGCTATGCATGTACTTGTAGATTTATTCCATTGAAAGAAGAATACATAAATAAAATAAAATTGCACACTACCATTCACTTTAGTCTTCCTGTTCAAAAATTGTCACCAGTTCTAGAATTGTAACACTCAAAGTACTATCAATAGAGGGCTTGATCAATCGCCGAGTTGGACAAGTGTTCATTGGGGACATAATGGTCATCTATAGCACCTACTTGGACAAGGAAAACAAAACTAGATCCATTATGCATTCTGACATGATAGACAAGGAGACCATGATGATAGTGACACTGACTATTCCTACGTAACTTGTTCAGAAACATGCAGAAATGATATTGCCGGGTAATGGGATATCCATTGAAAATTTTAATATATTGCCGAAAAAAATATATGACTGTGGTGATTGTGATCGGATTATTTCGCTCAATAAAACAAGTGTTGTGGAAAATATTCCCGCTGTTTGTTTAGAATATAGTTTCATCCTAGACGTGACTATCAGCCATCTTGCATAGAGCAGTGATATTTACCCAATAAGAACCATTGGCGCATCTGTCACACTGGTGTTGACAAGTAAATTTGACATGCCATCAACTAGAAGAATAGATCTGGTCTAGGGTTGTCTAAATAACCCAAGTCGTTTGGTGTAACCTATTCTGACAAGTTTAATGGCTCCGTTAGCCAACTAAAGTCCTAAAAATAATAAAAGAAATGAAACTAACCTAAAATCTATGATTCTTACAAATGATATATTACTGACTAATGTTTATTAAAAAGAAATGTGAATATAAACAATCTATATACAAGTTACAATGTTTGCATGAAATCTTGCGAAAATGATCGTTTGATAAGGTTTATGAATCAAATATGAACACCACTTTTTTTTTTTAAAGATATTAAACAAATAAATACCAAATGAACATGATTGAAATAGTGACACAAAAACAGTCAAGGCTAATTAATGTAATCATTGTTTCATTCATAAACAACTCTAAATAAAAGAAAAGAATGCATCTACTAACCTCTAACTGATCAATAAACTGGGTTTATCTTTCTGTGTTGTATGAGCTCATGCCTGTACTGTTGTTAAGGGAAACCTATAACAGAACAATACTAGCACTTCCAGAATACATTCAAAGAAGTATTTGATATTGGAGTAAATTAATAACAACAAAAAGACAACTAATTAAAAATCATGTGATCTTAAGATAATCAATATTTAAGAACGAAAGAAAACTCAATTCTGAATATTGATATTATCCATCATTTAACATTAGAAATAAATTCCACAATAATCAAATGATTGATTGATCACACATAAAAAATGGAATAAGAAATTATGGACAACATATAACATTTAACATTTAACAGTATGAAAACACCATATGATGACAAGCTAAAGCTAAAATCAACCATAATAACATTCTCATAATACAACAGTAATGAAAGAATGAAATGGAATAAGAATCACACAGGTCTAAAGACAAATATGAATTGCTTTCCCATATTCTTTCTCAAAATCACATGCCCATATTGTAGTCCTAGAAGAATTTTTAAGATAATAAACTCTTAAAGATTGAAAAAATTAATACATAAATGATAACAATTAACCATGTATTGATAAAATAGACTAAAGCTAATTTAAACCAATGCATAATAAATTATTCAAAGAATATGAAGATATTATAATGAAAATAAAACCATTTTACTCACAAAACAAAAGTCATTAAGCAACTTGGAATTCCATATTCTTCTTTGAAAATACTAGTCCATTCTCTCAAAGATTCCAACCATTTGTTACTCCATTTGAAAAGAAGAAAATTTTACAAAATAAATAATATAAAAAAGAGAAAGGATTAAAATCCTCCTCTCAATTTCTTGGATCCCTTGGATCTGATCTTTCTCATATACTTATACAATGAATGAATAGTTTGGGCATCACTATTAATTTTCACCACCTGACATTTGTCTCGTAAAGAGACATCAATATCTCTAAAATCGTGCATTTTTGGGGGAAAAATTCTGAGCGGAAGGTAGATGGGTCCATTTGGGTTCTGGGTTTTCAACCGTTTCTTCAAATTTCTCACGGTTTGGCTGCATCAGTCCTGTAAAATCATTTGTCTGATCTTGATGCCTTTCCAAATTTTATCTGTTGTTGCTCATAAAATTATTTGTAGCAATCCAATATTATTTTTGGATCAATCATATTGAACGTATTTGGATAATAAAATCAATCCATGATCAGATCCGTATCAAATATTTGATAAAAGAAACCCGTGAAACAAAAAGAAACTTAAATTAATAACCTAAAAATTGTGAATAAAACAAAATCTAGAACAATAAAATAAAAAATGAATTTAAAATAACTATAAGTTCTAAACAAACATTATTTATAATGATCTTAAAATTATAGAAGTTTCAAGTTAATGGAGAAGAGAAAAATATTAATTTTTGTTTTTTACAAAATCAAACAAATCATAGATAATTCTTTTTTATTTATTTTTATTATTATGAGATGCAAAATGAAAAAAAGAATTTAATTAATTAATATCACCAACTGATTTTATGAAAATGAGAAACCAACCAAGATATTATTTGATGAAGTATTGAACACATTATTCAAAATAGTCAAACTTGCCAATGTGCAAAAGAATGAACACATAATCATAATTTAAACGAAACTAAACAGTTGATAAAAATTAACGTTTTGTTTAAATTGAGATTTCTATGCTCGTTTCTAAATTTTGACATATACTCTTGTAATGAATGTCTCATACTATAGTGAATTTCTTAAGTTTGTCTCAAAGCAAGACAAGGTATGGAACTATTTGAAAATGTTGATTCTGTAGCTCATCATAATTATCAAGATTCTAATGGGGGCCCTTTAAATTTTGTAAACATTTAGGGGTAGTTGTTGGGGTCCAACAACTCGCAAGAAAACTTGGCTCGCAACACATTCTCTATATAAAGGATGGAGGGTTGGACAACGACAAGGAAATGGTACCTCTTTCCATATCCAGTTTTTTCCTTCACTTTTGCATGTGCATGTATCTCGGGTAAGTTATACAAATATTACATTGTTCGATAGCTATTCAAATTTGTTTTCGTTAATGGAGTAGCAATTGCATAAAGGCCATATTCCACTTATGCTCTTCAAAAATATACAAAATAAATGGGATGTTAGATAAAGCATCTTTTGGACAACCCAGACAATGTTTTTAACAGAGTTGCGAGTAGATATAGTATAGGATATGAAGAAACTAGCTAGATCTACAACTATTGTGTGTATACATCCACAAAATCATCTTCACTTTGCTTATACAAATAGCCTTCACCAAATTTCTATGGCTTGTTTTATTTTTTTTTATTTTTTTTAAGCGGGGGGTGCAATTGTGTGTTATATTGTTCAATGTATTAATTCTTATGCTCGCGTTCTCAGTTTGAAGGTGTTTTAGTTGCATCGAATGTGTACTCGACCCCCTTTGAACCTTTATGTGTGAAATGAAACTCTCCTTCTTCTGCCTCCGCTTTGATAACTGATGATACGATTGATTGTCTACTATGCGGTGAAAAATGTCCATATATATATGGACATTTCCTCAATGCTTCCATCCAAACCATGGGCAACACAACCATGCATTTTACGATTAGGCAACCTCTCTTACAAAATGTGCTTCCTAGGTTGGCAGAGTTGTCGTATGAAACATATCTATAGAAAAAGGCAAGCAATGTCTACATGTTGCATGACTTTCAGATACACACCAAATTTACCTTAAATGAGGACAGTGCAATTTTGCATATCGACTGAAGAAGGAAAAAATATATATATATCAAACTCTTGCAAGAAATGAAAATATCTCATGTGTCTTTGTAATATTTCTTCAACATTGATATGAATGTTCTTCGGACTCAACTACTTGGGATTACATGTGCATAATATTGTTCAGTACAAAAATGGGAAGCATGGTAGCAAACCCCATATATCCCATGGCCCCATTTATTTTCTACTGCGAACATGTAAAAGATGTAAGAGAAAACGAATGTCATGACGTCTTTTATTTCTATATCGAATTGTTTGATGCAAAGGTCGATGTGTCCTACTCTATGAAAGCTTGTGGGAACTTGCTTGCAACCTGTTTGAAGTTTAGTTGGTTCTTGGTTGTATGCTTCATCTGTCAATTTGTATATCGTGGAACTTTGAGTGTTGTTTGGAGGACACGAAACAATAGAATTGCATTTTGTTATCCAACTAGCCCGCGAATCCGCCTGATAATTTCTATGGCATTGTGACGCAAATTTAGTATGTGGCTTGTTTTAGCATTTTTCCTTGATCTATGAACTTGGTAAAATTAATCTCCTGTAATAATTTGAAATCAACGAATCTATTCTGTGCGAAGTCCACTTGTGCTATCATATCAAAAAGAGGCCCTTAAAATTCAAATTGGTCGTTGTTATGCTTGCGGTGATAGAATTTCAAAAGACTTTGTTTTGTTTCCTTCATATTTTTTAAAATAAGCGATTTAACATCCTTTGATAATTTTATGTAATTAAATTATACAATATCAATATTTAATATTACTAATTTAGTATTTGAAAATAATGTTTTTAGATAATGTTAGATAGGATCAACATTCATAAACAATCGCAATTTTGAGCCCGCCAGTCCTGGAGTGTGTCTGTCAATTTGTATGTCATGGAACTCCGAGTGTTGTTTGGAGGACACAAGACAATAGAAGTGCAATGTTGAGGCAGACATCTTGGAAATCTATCTGTTAGTTTGTATATCGTGGAACTTTGGGTGATATTTGTAGGGCACAGAACAATACAGCCTCAATATTTAGCCCGCCAGCCCCAGAACCTGCGATCCAAAAAATGGCTAAGTATGGAATGAAGGATCCATACATGCTCTATAAAATCTCATGTCCATACTTATAAAAGTACATATTTGGTATGTATTGTTCATTTCTTGGAAAATTTCTAGGTGTTGAAGTTAGCGGATGCACGTGCTCAAATTTCCACTTACTTTTATATCACCAGCCCGACTGACTGCTTCCCCATTTCAAATTGTACAAACTTTTTGTCTAATTAAATTGTACAATAACAATATTTAATATTAATAATTTAGTATTGAAAATAATGTTTTTAGATAATGTTAGATAGCTGATAGGAATTACCATCCGTAAACAATGGCAATCTTGAGCCCGCTAGCCCTGGAGTCTGTCTGTCAATTTGTATATCGCGGAACTCCAAGTGTTGTTTGGAGGAAATGAAACAATAGAAGTGTAATGTTGAGCCATCCAGCTCGCAGGTCTGCCTGTCAATTTGTATATCGTGGAATTCTGGGTGCTATTTGTAGAAAACGAAACAATAGAGGCCTAATTTTGAGTCCGTCAGCCCGAGAACCCATGATCCAAAAAGTAGCTAAGTATGGAATGTGAGATCCGTACATTCTCTATAAAATATCATGTCCATAATTTATAATACATATTTAGTATGTATTACTCATTTTTCAGAAAATTTCTAGGTACGGAAGTTGGCGGATTCAAGCCTTCAGATTTGCCTTACTTTTATATCATCAGCCCCACTGACTGCTTCCCCATTTAATATTGTACAAAATTTATGGCTCACAGTTTTTCCTAATAGGCGAGTTATTGGATAGGAGGGTTCAATACATGATCTGTAAAATCTCGTGTCCATAGTTTACAAAATTACATATTTAGTATGTATTACTCGTTTCCTCTGAGTGTTGTTTGGAAAACATGGAAGAATAGAAGTGCAATGTTGAGCTAGCTAGTCCGCAAGTTCGTATGCCAACTTGTATATCGAGGAACTCTGGGTGTTATTTGTAGGATACAGAGCAATGGAGGCCCAATTTTGAGCTCACCAGATCGAGAACCCGCAATCCAAAAAGTGGCCAAGTATGGAATGTGGGATCCGTGCATGCTCTCTAAAAATCTCATGTCCATACTTTATAAGAGTACATACTTAGTATGTATTACATGTTTTCCATATAATTTATAGGTGCGGAAGTTGGCGGATTGACGTCTTCAGATTTCACTTACTTTTATATCACCAGCCCGACTGACCGCTTCCCCATTTCATATTGTAATAAATGAATATAAACTGGCCCAAATCCAATTGTGCTATCATATCAACACGAGGCCCTTAAAATTCAAATAGCCTGCAAGTCTACTTGTCAATTTATATATCACGGAACTATGGGTGTTATTTGTGATGCAGGAGCATCGCTTCACGTCAGCAATGCACTGGCCGACCAACACATTCAGTGAGCATTCAATGAAGGGAGAGGAAACAACCCTCTCGTTTTAAAATTTGAATTGTAATTTAATATTTATAAGATTGGAAGGGCCACATCATGCCTTTGAGCAAACAAGTAGGTAGAGTTTCCTTTAATGGTTGATAGGTTGTAGATCTAGATCTGAATCAGAATAGATAGCCATTGAATGTAATTTAATGTAAATTAATGAAAGTAGGTGAGATGGAGGGAAGGGCTCGAGGAGCCCCCTTTTGTAAAAGAGATATTTGTATCTAGATACAGTAGGATAGAACAGATTAGAATGTTAGAGATTAGCGAAAAGAGAGATCTGAGACTCTGTTGCAGTCAGATCTTGAACACATTGTAATATTGGCATTCTAAGATTAATACAAAAAGAGTAGTTTTTTTTTCATATTGTATTGTGTGTATTTGAATGAATGCATTTTATGTGTTTATATGCATATGTTGTAGATGTATGTTAGATTCCATCTGCAAGGATAGATAGAATTTATCTATCTATGAGTTTCTTTGATTTTAGTCTGGGTTCTTTGTGGCTTCATGCAAGGGGTTGTCTGATAGAGTATTGAGGATTATGTGAGCCAGTGCAAGAGTGTACATTTGAGTTCTATGGAATTCAAGAAAAGATGTGCCAGGAGGGTGCACCAGATGAATCATAAACTCAAGGGAGAAACCTTAAGGTTGTTGAACACCTTGGAGGTGAGAATGTGAAAAGGAGGGAATAGAGAAGAGAAAACATAATTACTGAGGATTCTGTGAATCTTTGTCAGGTAGGCATTGAGCGTGTGTAAAGAGTGCACAAGAAGAAATCTATTCTGAGTTTAGAGACAAGGGAAGTGTCAAGGAGAAAGACACTCACATAGTTGTTAAATACTCTGTTGGCTCAGCAAGGTGTGCTTGAGCAGGAGGTTTCCAGGAGGGCATCAAATTCCCATTTGAAGGGAGAGACAAGGGTCAATTCCCTTAGAGGTTTGAGCAAGTAAATCTCAGGAGGAATAGTACATTTGCACATAAAGTTCCAACAGAAAGGAGAAGAAGAGGCCGAGACACTTCGAGGTCCAAGCCACAGAAAAAGCTCAGCAAGGATAGCACAATAGTGAGCGAGGATCTTGCAAGGAGTTGCAAAGATCGAGAAACCTTTCAAGGTTTCAAAGTGAGAAAAGCTCAAAAAGGATAGCATTTCCAGAACACACACGAGACCCAAAGTTGCAAGGGATTGCAGGAGATAAATAAAAGGCTGAGACCTTCGAAACATTTGAAATATTCCAAGTCAGGGAATAAATCCAAATGTCAGGAGGCAAAGCACACCAACTGTAAAATCAATTGCAGCAAATAAGATCTAGACCGTCGAATCCACATCTAGACACCCAGGAGAGAGCGCAGGAGGAGGAACATATCTGACCCGTCGAATCCGGCGTGTGGACCAACAATCGTTGGATCCAGAGGAAGGTGCATGAGGGTTAAAACCTTTGATAGTGCATAGGAGAGTGGACTTTGTGAAGTCCTGAAATCATCACAGTCATTTATTAGAAGAGGACATGTGGCAGGGAGATAAACAATTTGTTGACTCGGAATTTGGGAGGTGTAAAGGCAAGAACTCCTTATAAATATCTGAGTTTGCAGAAAAGTATAAGCTCAGGAGGGGTAGAGACATGGAAGAGTTCGAAGGAAGGACGAGGTCTGGAGTCACCTCACAGAAGTTGATTTTAGAAGAAAAATATGTCGATTTCTTTGGCTGGAAGTCATTGGAAGTTTGAACGGATGGTTGAAATTCTTGGAGGGGAAATCACCAATTTTTCATGGACCATTGGATCCAGTGGATCAATGGAGAAGTTAAGACCAAGTATATTTCAATGCTCGCAAGCTCAGGAGGAATACTCGTCATTAGATCTGAATCAGCGAGAGCTATTGATATTGTGGTTTCTGATTTCAACATTTTGGGATTCGACGTCGTGGAAGAGTTACAACTCGAGGATTCGTGAGTTGTGAAATCATGATTCCATCTGGACTGATGGATCGTGGAGGAACTGGGACCGTTGATTTGAAGCATCATGAATTTGATCATCAAGAAAAGAGGAAGAGTTGCATCTCAACTTCATAAGTCGTGAAATCCCGATGTGCTTAGGAGTGAGGCTCTAGGACTTGACTGTGGTCATATGGTTGAGACATAAAGGAGGAGATGAGGACCCGTTAGCCCATTTCAGGGTTTCATGGATTGAAGGAGTCAGAGGGACTCACAACAGAAATCACGAAGTCACGAAACCCAAAATACATTTTTGGTTGAAGGTAGTGGTTACATTGGTTGGTCACATGGAGTGGAGGTTCATGCCTAATAATGTTCCCATGGGCATAGCTTCTAAAGAGGACCCGTGGATATATTTGCATGAAGGCTCCAGTGGGAACTAAACGAGCCACTTTGGCTCAGGGGAATAAGAACGATTCTTGACCGAGAGGTTAATGGATGATGTTGAAGTAGAGATAGGGGGTCTGCATCAATTTGTTGAGGCCCAATTTTTAGCCCGCCGGCCTGAAAACCCATGATCCAAAAAGTGGCTAAGTATGGAATGAGGGATCCGTACATGCTCTATAAAATCTCATGCCCATACTTTATAAAAGAACATATTTAGTATGTATTACTCGTTTCTCATAAACTTTCTAGGTGTGAAACTTGACGGATACACATGTTCATCTTTCCACCCACTTTATATCACCAACCTGACCGACCTCTTCCCTGTTTCATATTATACAAAAAATTTGGAATGCAAGTTTCCGAATATGCGGGTTTTTCTTTTAAATAAGATATTTAACATCCTTTAATAATTTTATGTAATTAAATTGTACAATATCAATATTTAATATTAATTCTTTAGTATTGAAAATAATGTTTTTAGGTAGTGTTAGATAGTTGATAGGGATCACCATCCATAAACAATCGCAATCTTGAGCCTACCATCCCTAGAGTCCGTCTGTCAATTTGTATATCGCGGAACTCCGAGTGTTGTTTCAAGGACACTGAACAATAGAAATGCAATGTTGAGCCAGCCAACCCGCAAGTCCGCCTGTCAATTTATATATCGTGGAACTCTTGGGTGCTATTTGTAGGACACAGAACAATAGAGGCCCAATTTTGAGCCCACCAACCCAAGAACCCATGATCCAAAAAGTGGCTAAGTATGGAATGCAGGATCCATACATGCTCTATAAAATCTCATGTCTGTACTTTCTAAAATTACATATTATGTATTAGTCATTTTTTCAAAAAATTTATTGGTGCTGAAGTTGGCGGATTCACGTCTTCAAAATTCACTTACTTTAATATCAACAGCTCAACCAACCGTTTCCTCGTTTCATTTTGTACAAAACTTTTTGCTAATTAAATTGTACAATATGAATATTTAATATTGATAATTTAGTATTGAAAATAATGTTTTTAGATAATGTTAAATAGTTGATAGGGATTACCATCCGTAAACAATCACAATATTGAGGTCACCAGCCCTGGAGTCCGTTCGTCAATTTGTATATTTTGGAACTCCAAGTGTTGTTTGTATGACACGAAAAAATAGGAGTGCAATGTTGACCCAGCTAGCCCGCAAGTCTGCTTGTCAATTTGTATATCGTGGAATTATGGGTGTTATTTGTGGGTCACAGAACAATAGAGGCCCAATTTTGAGCCCACCAACCCGATAACCCGCAATGGAAAAAGTGGCTAAGTATGGAATGATGGATCCGTACATGCTCTATAAAATCTCATGTTCATAATTTATAGTACATATTTAGTGTGTATTACTCATTTTTTGAAAAATTTCTAGGTGCGGAAGTTGGCGGAATCACATCTTCATATTTTAGTTACTTTTATATCACCAGCCCGACTGACAGATTCCCCATTTCATATTATTCAAACTTTTTGGCACGCTTTTTTTCGAATAGGAGAGTTACCAGATAGGCGGGTTCAATATTGCATTTCCATTGTTCGGCTGCCCGAAAACAACACACTGACTTTCGTGACCCACAAATTAGCAAACAAATTGAAATAAAAGAATATATATTATGAAAATTATAATGGAAAAATCATATGAATGAGAGGACATTAAAATTAAAATTCATTTTTGTTATACTTGCGGTGAATCTAACAGTACATAAACTTTACTTAAACATCCAAAAAATGATTGTCTTGTAATTTTTCGATACTTCTCTTATAGAAACAGATCCTGGGAACTATAAACATCGTTCTCTGTATCTATTCCTTGATTGAAGAACCTATTAACATGTTTAATGCACTCCATATTTACTGTTGACACCAATTCCCGCTTTCGAGAATTTCCATCCGCTTTCTCTTTTCCCTATGTTTTCCCTTTCTTTACTTACTTATTTTTCAAAAAAATTCTAGGTGCGGGATTTGGTTGATTCGCGTCTTCAGATTTCCATTGTTAATTTTATATCACCAGTCTGACCAATCGATTGCCCGTTTCATATTGAACAAACTTTTTGAATCATGGTTTCCTACATAGGTGGGTTTAACATTGCGTTTCCATTGTTCTGTTGCCTGCAACTAGCACCCAGACTTCCATGATTTACAAATTAGCAAACAAATTCTCCTTCATCTCATATGATTTCACTTTCTATTTACTTGGTCCTTTTTCTGAATTTCTCATGCTTTTATATACAGAACCTGAAGTTCAACAATATACAAATTTCCCTCTCAACATTGCGCTTTCGTTGTTCCGCTATGCACAAATAGAACCCAAAATTCCACAACATACAAATTGACGACTAATATCTGTCACTGAGATGCAATATGAAAATCAGCCCCTCACGTCTCTTGGGTATATATTCTGCCCTTTTTTTTTGTGACCTACCCGACTTCTTTCCATACTTGAGCATTTCTTGGAATCTATTTCGTGGGTTTGCGGGTGCACGAAATGTACAATTCTTCGTCAACATTCTCCATCACCGCTACCTTCGTACTTATTTCCAGATATGAAATACTTAAGCTTTAATGCTAGTGGTTCATCCTGCAGGAACCTTTAAGATTGTCATTAATGTTTGGAAGGTCAGAGAAGATTTGTCGTTACTACGAATCAAACCAATATTTGTGGAGAAGAGAGTTGTCCTTTCCAAGTATTCATTTCAAACATGATGCAACCTGTTTTCATGCGCCGACAGGTTGGTGCCTTTAATAAATCTATATTTCTTAATCTCTCTCCGTCGTCACCATGACCTTCGCACTTTTTTCTAAATATGAAATTAGTGGGATTTAATGGTAATAACTCGTTGATCAACAAAAGGCTCGAGGAGATATTCCAATGACACGCATTAAAGAATAATTTGCGGAGGGTTATATTATCCCTCCTTAACTTTCATTTGAAGCATCGTATGGAGAAAACGGAAATTCTTGTTAACTTGTGGTAGCAGTTCTGTCGAGACATAGTAAACACATTCGGGCATAATGGTCAGAGGTTCCACTATTCCAGGGAATATTCTTACTACTCATCTCCCTCCGCCTAGGACCAAAAAAGGAGATGGTCCCTTAGTACACCGTGTTAACAACAATTCTTGTCTTGGGCACAAGAATATTCAGGTTTGCAAGTTGCAAGAGAAGCACCCAAGCACAGTACGGAAAAATCTTGTTTCAGGCTTCCAAGTAATTAAACGGGCGAAATTATGTTGTCAACGGCCCAGATTCATCCATAGGAGTAGATCGACGGTCGATGGGAAGTCGTGGTTAGTGGAGTTGCGTCAGGATTAGCGTGATGGGTAGCATCTATATTGCATGCAAGAAAATATATCAGTCGTCCATCCAAAGGATGCGTGGCACGTGATCTAGTCACGTCAACATTTCAACATTTGGGAGTTCGAAGGGTGAGGGTTTCATGTCGTTCAACATCTCAAAACCCAAAAACTGAAACGTCGATAAGCGCCTTTGAAGCTAAGCCTATGATCCTAGCACCCGGTCACGTAAAGCGAGCCTGGTAATGGAGGCATCCCTCTTCTAACATCAAATACCATCTCGACCGTTCCGCTGGAGGACACGCGGCGTACATCTGTGCTTTCGTCATTTGGTCAATCGGGATTTTGAGGAAAATTGCATCGTGAACCTCCAGTACCAGAAATCCCGAAAGGATCGGGACCGTCCATCTGAAGGACACACGGTGCAATAGCTGAGCCATGAGTGGGGCCCTTCAGTATTTTCATGATGGAAGCACCGAGGTCATCTCCGTTGTTCATCCATCAGCAAGGCTCGGGCACATTTAATTTAAAGAGGGCGTATATCTGGACGGTCGTGATCCAGGAACTCAAATTCACGGACGAAGTACAATTCCACACCCCCTCTGTCATTCTGGATTTAATGAGAAGGGAGGGGTCTGGAATCAGAGATAATGTATGCGCGCATCTGGACGGCCCAAGTCTCAGCGCTTAGATCTACGGTCTATATTGAATTCCGGACTTCCCCATCAGTTCTGCC
This sequence comes from Picea engelmannii, assembly GCA_009831015.1. Lineage (NCBI taxonomy): Eukaryota > Viridiplantae > Streptophyta > Pinopsida > Pinales > Pinaceae > Picea > Picea engelmannii. Next base: position 230,893 of record ML777752.1, on the reverse strand, counting down.
TTTAATGGAGGGGGGGGTGGTCTGGAATGGAATTTCACTATAGAAGGCCCCCTATTTATACATGGCATGAATATATTGGTGCTAATTCCTCACCGCCTTCCATGTGTCCCTTTCGCCCAGTCACCTCTGCCTCAACACCTCCCTCGATTCCCTGTCTCCTGTCCCCATATCACTTCCATGAAAGCACCCCTTTTCCCCCCACCTCACCTTCACCATACTGGCACCTACAACATCCTCATCAAGCATGCCACATCTTCCACCTCTCATCCCATGAACCGCTCGATTGGTCTAGGTGGCCCCTCGAGAAGACCTCCACGTCCCAAAAAGGCAGAGTTGACCAAAACCATTCCTGATCTCAAGAGGGTAGTTATCGCAGTTATTGGAGGTGGTTAGACATCATCTCCATCATAAATGGAAATTCCAGCAAAGGACTTAAGCTGGCCGATTCGTCTGCAGCAAGACAGTCTGAAATCTGATAGCGTCTGTCATAGGTGCACGATCGGCCAGAGTCTGCATGTGCAGACTGTCAGAAGACATGCAGACACAATGTTTTTAATGCAGCGTCTTGTTTTTGCTGTTGTTGTTGTTTTGAGTATATGAAGGCATTTTTTCCATTTTGGGTAATCATTGATGGTTGAGATAGGCTCCCAATTGTAAAGTTTTAACGAGGCATTGGTTGCTCTGGTTATGTATTGGCACTTAAGACTTCTTGCCTTATGAATGTCAGCTTCTTTCCATCTCTTTGTTTACACTGTGTTAGAACAACTCAAAATTGGAGGATCTAGTCGAGTTGCGCTATTATAGGATGATGTAAGTTGGATCACTGTAATAGTTGCATTGTCTCTAATCAATTCTTGTATTTTCTCAATGTTGAATGATTTGGAATTGGAGGATCCAGACAAGTCACCTTTCAGTTCCCCAAAGCTCAGAACCAAGAGGATCTTATATTCTGAGATTTTGTTCCTCAAGTTGTTGAAAGGCCTGATGCCCGAGGTAGTCTTCCTCACTCATCTCACCAAGTCTTCCATCTTCTCATTTTACAATCAACTCAATGACGGAAGCTAGATCAAGACCTCCTTTGTTCTTTACATACCAAACCTGGTCCCTGAGTTAGAATGATACCTTCCTAGGTATCTACCCATTTGATCACCCAATAAATTTATTCGTGACATAAACTGATGGGCGTTGGGCTCTTCTCCTGTCGCAATCTAGTAGTGACTTCTAACGCTAACATTTTTGGCATCATTGTCGGGGATGAAGTTTAAGATTTTCCCTTGGCAGAATGACATTGAGCGTTTGATTCTGAAGGTGCATCAGACATCAAAGCCCTTCAATATTGCTACTGTGCACCTGGCAACTCCACTGTGGCGACTCCAAGGTTTCCATATCACTGTTTCAGATGTGGCTACTGTTAGCACACCTGAAAGCTGACCGTAAGGAGCTTTCTCGAGAAGGTTTCAGCAACTGCTTTCTCAGCTTGAGAAGCTTCCTGGGGTAACAACAATGTTAGGATCTAGCCTTTGATGGTGAATAAGGACTAGACACATTCAAAGCTGCGCATATTTCACCTGGGGACTCCATGATTCAAGGATCGATTGGCGACTCCACTGGTTCGATATGGAGAAAATCCTTGCTTGCAAGTTTGCTCCTTTAAATTTTTTTGCTATTCCTGGTTTTCCTAATGTTGTCCCCTCTCTGAATGAATGGGGCGATTATTTGCCCATATTTGGAAAATGTGAAGAGGAAAACCCTGCTTAGCACCTCAGTGAGTTTCATGAACTCATCTGTCAGTGGGAGATACATCATGAGGATGCATTACTGAAGATGTTCATGTTCTCGTTAGCAGGGGATGCACGTAAATGGTATCATTCTTTACCCCCTACTAGCATTTCTTAACTCAATGGATTCCATGCAGATTTCAATGCCTATTGTTAGAAGTTGTATCCCCCTGAGTTAATTTGTCATAATTGTTGTGAGGGATACCACAACTCTATACAAGAGAAATTTGTTTTTGTCGTAGGCTATGGGGATGATCCTGATGACCTGGATCAAAACTCAGTCCTTTCTCCTCCCCATTCATCTGCATCAGAGGTAGGTTATGAAAGTGATGAAGATCCCACGGAGGAAGGAGATGCCCTGAGTGAGCTGATGGAGCAGGCGGTATCTCTCACTGCCCAATGTGAAAAATTGGAATCTGATGGCAACAAAGAGGATTTTCCATTCTTCGAGGTAGATGATCTAAGCAACTCTTTTGAAGAGAGTATCAAAGATTTATTAGATGTGTTAGCATCTGCCCCCAATGAGCCTGTTGTCTTAGAATTAAACGAAGAATCCATTGTGGAAGAGGATTTTTCTTTCTTCCTTCACGAGATTTCCCATGATGTATTTACATTTGGGATTGAAAGGAAGGATCAGGAGACCATTCCCTTTTTACAAGATGGGGAAGTGCACGAAGAAGACGAGGAAAAACCAGAAGAGCAGCTGAGCGCACATTTATTTTCCTATCCAGAGCCAGTCAATGAGCAGCCACCACCCGAGATAAGTGATCCTAGGACAATTTTCCACTCACCTATTCTTGTCAGAGATATTCAACCACATGAGAACAACTTTGTAGCAGACGAGGCTACCTGTCGCCAATTTTCTGAAATTCGCCACTCACTCTATGATTCTGTCAGTGAATACATGGAGTGGCATGTCCTTTTTTCCTTGGAGCCACCCTATTTCATATCAACTTCAGCCTGTGAGGAGAAGTTGAAGAGTGTAGTCGTTCTCCTGTCACAGTTACACCATCTGCTAGTGATCATCGACAGAAGAACAGAGCTTCTATTCAGGAAGTTGCTTGAATGGCTATGGTGGAAGTCTTCTTTCACCTAGCACCATGTAAAATATTTTATTAGCATTAGGACTGTATATAAATAAGCTCTTTTGAGCATGTATCTTGTTTTGTTTCACTTTTATTTTTTGGCCTGTATTTTCAGCAGGGGGTGTTTTGAGCATGACTCCATAGCCCAATAGCAAGGCACTGGAACTGCAAAATGAGTCCTTAGAGCATCACATGGATGACTCTATCCCCCATGGAGCCTAATGTTAACAACAATTCTTGTCTTGGGCACAAGAATATTCAGGTCTGCAAGTTGCACGCGAAGCGCCCAAGCACAAAACGGAAAAATCTCGTTTCAGGCTTCCAAGCAAGTAAACGGGTGAAATTATGGTGTCAACGGCCCAGATTCATTCATAGGAGCAGATCGACAGTCGGCGGGAAATCGAGGTTAGCGGAGTTGCGCCGATATTAGCGTGATGGGTAGCGTCTATATGGCATGCAAGAAAAGATATCAGTCGTCCATCCAAAGGACGTGTGGCGTGAAATCTAGTCACGTCGACATTTCAGCATTCAGGAGTTCGAAGCGTGATGGTTTCACGTCGTTCTACATCTCGAAACCCCAAACCCTGAAATTTCGATAAGTGCCTTTGAAGCTAAGCCTATGGTCCTAGCACCCGGTCATGTCAAGCAAGCCTAGTAATAGAGACAACCCTCTTCTAACATCAAATACCATCTCGACCATTCCACTGGAGGACACGCAACATACATCCGTGCTTTCACGATTTGGTCAATCAGGATTTTGAGAAAAATTGCATCGTGAACCTCTAGTATCAGAAATACCGAAAGGATCGGGACCGTCCATATGAAGGACACATGGCACAATAGCTGAGCCATGAGTGGGGCCCTTTGGGATTTTCATGATGAAAGCATCGAGGTCATCTCATCCATTCATCCATCAACGAGGCTCGGGAACATTTAATTTAAAGAGGGCGCAGATCTACACGGTCATGATCCAGGCACTCAAATTCACGAACGAAGTCCAATTCCACACCCCCTCCGTCATTCTAGATTTAACGAGAAGGGGGGGGGTCCGGGATCGGAGATAATGTATGCCCGCATCTAGACGGCCCAAGTCTCAGTGCTTATATCAACGGTCTGTATTGAATTCCAGACCCCCCCATCGGTTCTGCCTTTAATGGAGGGAGGGGGGGTCCAGAATGGAATTTCACTATAACAAGCCCCCTATCTATATGTGGCATGAATATACTGGTCCCAAGTCCTCCCTGCCTACCATGTGTCCCTTTCTCCCAGTCACCTCCACCTCAACACCTCCCTCCATTTGCTATCTCCTGTCCCCGTATCACTTCCACGAAAGAAACCCTTTTCTCCCCGCCTCACCTTCACCATACTGGCACCTACAACATCCTCGTCAAGCATGCCACATCTTCCACCTCTCATCCCATGAACCATTCGACTGGTCCAGGTGGCCCCTCCTGAAGACCTCCACGTCCCCAAAAGGCAGAGTTGACCATAACCATTCATGATCTCAAGAGGGTAGATATTGCCGTTATTGGAGGTGGTTAGACATTGTCTCAGTCATAAATGGAAAGTCCAGCAAAGGACTAAATATGGTCAATTTATCTGTAGTAGGACAGTCTGAAATCTGATAGTGTATGTCATAGGTGCACGATCGACCAGAGTCTACATGCACAGATTGTCAGAAGACATGCAGAAGCAATTTTTTTAATGCAATGTCTTGTTTTTGCTGTTGTTGTTGTTTTGAGTATATGAAGGCGTTTTCACCATTTTGGGTAATCATTGATGGTTGAGCTAGGCTCCTGATTGTAAAGATTTAACAAAGCACCAATTTCTCTGGTTATGTATTATCACTTGAGACTTCTTGCCTAATGAATGTCAGCTTCTTTCCATCTCTTTGTTTACACCGTGTTAGAACAACTCAGAATTGGAGGATCTAGTCAAGTTGCGCTGTTATAGGATGATGTAGGTTGGATCACTGTAATAGTTTCATTTTCTCTAATCAGTTCTTGTATTTTCTCAACGCTGAATGATTTGGAATTGGAGGATCCAGTCAAGTCACCTTTCAGTTCCCCAAAGCTCATAACCAAGAGGATCTTGTATTCTAAGCTTTTCTTCCTCAAGCTGTTGAAAGGCCTGATGCCCGAGGTAGTCTTCCTCACTCATCTCACCTAGTCTTCCATCTACTCATTTTACAATCAACTGAATGAAGGAAATTAGATCAAGACCTCCTTTGTTCTTTACATACCAGGCCTGGTCCCTGATTTAGAATGATACCTTCCTGGGTCTCTACCCATTTGATCACCCATTAAATTTATTCATGACATAAACTGATGGGCATTGGGCTCTGCTCCTGTCGCAATCCAGGAGTGACTTCTAATTCTAACACACTGAGATATATATTTCAAGCCAAAGAATTCCAAGGCAACCCTTCTTTCTTAGAGAACCTGCCCAGTCGCATTAATGGCTGGCGCAGAGGTTGATGTCATGGATTCTAAGCCGGAAGAGGATGATATGATGGACGATGATACAACAATGGATGATGGCAATGCAGAGACTATTCCCACTCCTGCTCCCAAATTGAAATGAACCATAACAGGTGGAACTTCCCGACTCAGTGATGGTGGTCCTGACAACACCAAAAGGATTTTTAGAAAAGAAACCGACGTTGAATGCAATAGCCGCTTTTTCTCTCGAAAGTAGGAATTCCAGAGGTCTAAATTAGTTGGTTCTGGGTGAAAGAGTTTCATTGTATAGAAATGATATGTTGATGCTCCCAACGAAATATTTCAAGCCAAAAAACTATTCACTTGCAAGACTATTGTCTTTTTCTCTTTATATACAATTAACATCTTAGAGAATTAGGACCAGAAATCTCACTGGTGCAAGGCATATTTGTACTAGTCATCTCCTTCCACCTAGAATGGACTAATTTGGGCCTCTGAAATTGCACGTGCAACCTGTGTCCCTAAATTTTTTTCGACTGTGCAGAGATGGTTTCTAGTTGTGTCCTAACTTTTTGTTAAGGGCTATTCCATTTTCCTTGCAACGTTTCTCATCTTCTTACTCGCAGGAAGCTTTTGAAAAATATCAATTTTACCACAGGATGATTTATCTAGGAGAAAACTGCAAGGATCCTGCATACTGCGGACCCTGTGCCTATGTTTGTGGAAGATACCTTCAATGTTTTGGCCTGAATAACTAGGTCCAATTTCTAAGGATACATGTACAATACTCATTGTTTTTTTTTTTTTTTAAGAATGCATTTGCTATTGAAAAACATTTCCTTGGATTCCTCATTTCTGCTTCTTTTCTGGATTTAACACTTGTTCTCATTGGCATGGTTCGGATTTCTCATAGTTCATCACTATTGTGTTTAATTAGGTTATTTTTTCTAAGATGGAAGATCTAACAATTATATGTCAATGTATGGTGTCAATCCACCAGAATTTTATGAAAATAAAAAAATGGATTACACACAGTTTCAAACCAATGTTCAATTCTATTCCAAATTCAGATAGAACATAGCAATACCAAAGTACAATGTTGCAGCAAAATCTTAATTTGTATTTATAGACATGGAGTTATTAATTTTTAATGCTAACAATCCATAATGCAAGAATTTTAATACTTAAGTTAATATGTTATAGTCATGGAATAATGTATCAAGAACACACTTACACCCACACATTCCAATAAAATCTAATCTTCAACAAAACATTTGTTGACAATTAGTAGAAAATGAAGTTTAATACTTAAGTTAATATGTTACAGTCATGGAAGAATGTATCAAGAACATACTTACACCCATGGGTTGCAATAACATCTAATATTCAACAAAGCATTTGCTGACAATTAGTAGAAAATGATGGTTTTGCAACAATGGGGCTTGTTTGAAACCAATTCGGGCTTACGAAAACTACCCTCCACCTTTCTATTTTCCCACTCTTTTATCCCCTAAAGTTTCTCTTCCTGGTTACTTAATCATTTTTTTTTTAATTCCTTGCCGCGCAGATTGTCGGATTCATGCGTTTCGACCAAGCGCTTCCCCTTTCTCTAAATTGGCCCTCTATTGTTGTGTGTCCTACAAGTAGAACCTAGAGTTTCATGATACACAAATTCACAGGAGAACTTGCATGTTGGTTGTCTCTACATTGCACTTCTATTTCTCCATGACCTCCAAAAAACATTCGAAGCTCCGCGATATAAAAATTGATAGATGTGCTCTAGGGCTGGCGGGCTCAAGATTGCCATTGTTTACAGATGGAAAAGTGCTAAAACGAGCCATACTACATTTCTGTCACATAAGTTATATTAAAGGGAAAAGAATTCCTCTATAGTTATGTGTCCTACAAACACCACCCAGAGTTTTGCACTATACAAATTGACAGCTGGACTTGCGGGCTGGCTGGATAAAAAAATGACTCGGAGTTCCACGATATACAAATTGACAGACGAAGCATACAACCAAGAACCAAGTAAACTCGTAGATCGTATTCCTAGTCGTTGTTTTCTGTGCCTGCCACCTTCACACTTCTTTCCAAGTATATATCTTGGAAGGAAAATGGGATATCTATTACAGATGTGAATAGATTAGCACTTCTTTTCGGTCTTCTATACTTAGCCAAATATTCGTTTCTCTTTTCCCTAAGCTTTATCTTTCTAGTCACTTTTTCATTTTTTTGAAAATGTCTGGCTACGCGCATGGGCAGAGTTATGGGTTCACGCTTGCACTCGTTCTCTTATATCACAACACCGACTGAACGCTTCCCCATTCCATACCTGGACACTTCTCCGACCGTGGATCCCTGGTAGGACGGCTCTAGATTGGACTTCTATTGTTCCATGACTTGCGAACAATACTGTCACTTCCGCGATATACAAATTTACAACCAGAATTAGATCATACTCTCTTCCGTATTATGGTCTACCTATCATGCCCTCTTCCATGATATACATTTTGCACTGAAAACTTCCAAGAAATATAATTTAACCATCGGGTCCTCACGTCTTATGTGGAACTATTGTCACCCCATTTTGAAGCCTGTCTGTCCACTTTCCATAGTTCGCCATTTCATCGAATTTCTTTCATGGATCATTGGTTTGGCGGGTTCAATAAATATTCAGTTCCTAATCATTGTTTCATGTTCTCACGCCCTTTTGCAATTAGCAATTAGCAATTAGCAATCATATATAATATCTTATTTCTAGGAATGCAATTATCAAGCTTTAATTTCAAACATCATGGAATGTCATTTTCCCTTCGTCGGGTTGGTTCGTTCACGAAAAATTCAATCCTCACTTCTGAGAATGAGTCTACCCAACCGTTTCCCTATTCCATACTTAGCCACTTACCCAAAATTCCGCAAATATACAAATCGGCCACTGAACTACCCCATCATGCTCTCTTCCATTTTCCATGTTTTGCAGTCAAAAATTCAGATACATAAAATTTGACCGTGGAACACTCGCCTCTCTTGAGTATCCCCATAACCCTTTTTTGAATCCCATTCTATTGATTTCTAGACCTTCCCATTCTTTTCTTACTCTGCCCCGTGTCCGTGACCTTTGCACTTGTCTATAATAAAAGAAAATAATATTTTGTTTATATATATATATACATATCGTGTTTCTAAATATGCAATTATTGACATTTAATTCTAATAGCTCACCATGTAGGAATTGTATATATTGTAATTGATGGAGAAAGGCTGTTGGAGGAGATCTCCTATTAATGTGCATTAAACTAAGATTTGCAGGGGGTTATATTATCCCTTTTGAGTGTTGATTTCAAAATAATGAAATGTTGTTCGCACATCGTCGGCTTGGCACGTTCACGAAACCTTCAATCCTTAATTTCTCTTTGTCATACCCACCACCTTCGCATTTCTAAATATGCAATAAGTAATCTTTACTGCGAACAATCCATCATGCACCACCCATACATATTGTCATTAATCAGCGAAAATCTCGAGGAGCTTTCCCATTCATAAGCATTTAACCAAGATTTAGCAGAGAGTTACATTATCAACTCTAAGTGTTCATTTCAACCATCATATGGAGAAAACCAATGTTCTCATAAATCTATGGCATCATCTCGACAACAGTTCTTTAGAGATACAATGAACATATTCGGGCACGAGGACCAGAACTTCCAGTGGTCCAAGGCATATTCTTATTACTCAACCTCTGCCACAAAGAAGTAAGTAATTTAGACCTCTAGGATTTCTCATGCAAGTTGTGTCCCTGAGGTTTTTGATTGTAAGGACCTGGTCTCTTGGTGTGCCGATAAATTTATTTCAGACAAAAGAATTATTCCACTATGGGACCGCTCTTCTGTTTCTTTGTCACCATAGGTTTTCCACCAGATGTTAAGATTGTCGGAGCCAACATTGACGTTCAAAGGAGAATATTGAAAACAATTCCTAGCAAATCATAATAACGGGCTGGACCTCTTGCCCCATTTATTGGAAGACCCGATTCTAGTTCCCGAAGATATCACAAGCTTTCAGGTTAGTTCATTTAGAAATCCATTCCGTGAAATTGCCTGGCTGTTTACAAGAATAACGAGACAAGATTCCACAACAACTGTTTCTCGAATGGCTCTTTATATTTTGTATTTCACAGTTAAAAAACAAACCATTTTTTATTGGGGCAAGTTAATTTCCCATGAAATATATTCCCAATTGTCAATAGTCAAAAGGGAAGAGAAATTTTATATGTCTTCCTACTTAGTTTTTGTGATAGCGCATTGTTGTCAATTTCCACAACTGTCTCTGTCCAAGAATGTCAACTGGGAATTCGACCCAATAATGTTCTGCTACCAAGCCTTGTGGAAGCACAAGGCTTCCCACTGTTTTTATGAGGTTTGTATTGGCTTCATGTCTATTTTCAAAGTTCTGTTGTTAGGAGAAGATGCTCCCCGCATATCTGAAGAAGCAACCATTTTTTTGGACAGGAAGGGGACAATTGAACATCTGGATAATTACACTGTGATAAGAATTTTTGGCTCCACGGAAAAACCTTCTCTCCTTCCATGTAACATTATAGACATAATGTTTGTTGTAGAAGTAGCACAACAATACAACTACTAGTTGCATCTATTGCAAAAGAAGAAAAAAAAATAGTTCATTCCTCTGCCTTGGAAAGTAGGGGAGTTCATGTTGAAAAACGTCAACAAAATTGATGAATTCGCAGCGCATTCTAGCAAAGTCAACCTGAGATATGCTGAAAGCATAAGAGGCTTCGACCCCGATAATAGTTTTTGACAACATTTACAAACACTTCACCTTGACGATTTCTTTTTCAAAAAATACCTGCCCGAAAACAGAGACACTGGTGGCAATGCTCCTTCTTTTGATGTTGACGACCTAGAAATAGTGCAAACATGCACTAAATTGTACAACCGATAAGAGAAAGGCCCCGGTAACAACACTGTTCAATCGGAAAATAACACTCCAAAAAGTACGGCATCCCAGAGCATCACTCCAACGACCCACCACAAAAACAAAGCAAATCAAAGTTCTTCAAATGGAGGAGGTGATAATGACCCTCCTCACTCTAAAATTGATAGTTCTCACAAGCTTGTAGTAGACAAGAAGAGAAAAAACAATGTGGGATAGGCAGAAGAGCCAAAAATTCAGAGTGAGAACATGGAACTTGACACTGATCTAGATAGAATGCTCTGCTACCTTGATCAACCCAAAGACTCCATCCAGCATAACAGTCCAATGGACATATCTGATACCGAAAATTTTGACGAAGATGAATCCTTCGTGTTCCACATCGTTGTTTTTGACAGCCAATCCAAAAAATTGGTAATTGAGAAAAATAATGTAGAAAATAAGAAAGGAAAATCTCGTTCAGAGGTTGGCCTTGCCAACGTGTGATCGTCCCAAATATTTTAACTTCACAAGGTGAGAGGAGATGCACTTCATGATTCCATTAGAGACATCAAAGCCGAGAATGCCAGACTGAAGGACCGGATCAGGGAATTGGAAGAGGCTTTGATTCCTATGTCATTTCTTGTCAATCATTTGGGAATAGACATGCCTGCCACCCCTACATCCAACTTAAAATGATCCTCCAGCCTCCTCGCATCTTGTAGAGGATATGTGGAGAACAATATCAAGAAAAGAATGGAACTGGTTAGTGAGGTGTGGAAAACATCACAAACCATCAATGCCCTTGAAACCATAACACATAGTTTGCTCAAAAATTTGCAGGTGGAGTTAAAAAATGAAGAAAATTTATATTTAGATATAGTCCTTCCTTTTGGCAACATTGTCAACAATATGACAAACAAAAAGAAGAAAACAAGATCTTCCATCCAAAAACAGGATCGGTCAATTAAATGCATGCTGGAAAGAAAAAGTGAAGAACATGCATCTCATTGTTCAGTCATGTGAAAAATCCATATCAAAGAATGATAAATTATTCACAAAGTTGTCAAGAATAAACTTAGCTGGAAATACCCACGAATTCCAAGAGCCTGACTTAATCGTAAACTCCTTTCCCTTAACTAGGCAAGAGTTCGATAAACAGGTACATATGTTTAAGGTGTTGTCTCTAGAAAAGTTTTACATCATCCTTGAATATGATCAAGCTCATGTCCATAACTGGCTAGTCGACTATTCAGTACAGAATGAGGAAATTCATCAGGTTGTGTCTAATCTTTCGATCGACTTCCAGGAATTAGAAAATGATCTTTTTGACATAAAAATTTGGAATGAGATATACGTCGCCCCAATGAGAAGCTACATTGAAGAATGGCTAGAAAGGGAATTGAAGTAGGCTACCAACGAAAGGAAACATGTAGTTGTTAGGATTCCAGCAGTGATCGATGAAATCAATGAAATGACATCCGCAAACAAATGACCAAACGACTCATATGTACCATCACTGTAAGTCTACTAATCGCATCCTGCTTTGTTTATCAACCCAATTATTTTTTAAATAGAAATTTGTAGGCAAACACTTATACCTTTTAAATATTTTTTTTTGTAGGTCTTCTTTCTACAATCATGTTTCTTGTACATATTTCTCTAATGGTCTGTGGGAGCCCCTATCCTATTCTACATGACAGATGCATTGAAATTTCCATTAATATGTAACAGACTTTTATTTTTTTATGTATTCCAAAATTTTCAGTAGTATGTAACAAACTTTTTTTTTTTGACATATTTCAAATAAAACTATTTTCTTATCTCCTTTTAAATTTATGTCCTCACACATTTTTGTCTTTCACCAATCTATATGCCAAATGCATTTAAATTTCCAAAATTTTTCTTCCACTATGAACAAATTTGTATTTTGTTATATATTTTCAAAAAATAAATGGTGATCTACATGCCAAGCGCCATTTACTGCATGGATAAATTTCCAATTTTTTTCTTCCGCTATGAACAAATTGTATTTTTTTATATACTTTCAAAAAATAAATGGTGCTCTACATACCAAACATCATTTACTTCATGGATATCACCTGTGCTTCATGCTTCTTGCCACATCTTCGTTGTAGTTTCCTATCTCTCTGCGGGGTTGCGCCTTAGCGTTGAAGAAATTTTATGCCCCATGTTTCGTGATATACATGTTGCACACAACATTTCCGTGATATACATTTTGCATCCTATCTCTCCGCAGGGTCGCGCCTTACCGCTAACGAAATTTTATGCCCCATGTTCGGTGATATACATGTTTCGCACAACAATTCTGTGATATACATTTTGCACCGAAGACTTTCGTCATTTACAATTCAACCCCATTTTCCACAATTTACCTTGCTCCACGGGGTCGCGCCTTAGCGCTAACGAAATTTTATGCACATTGTTCCATGATATACATGTTGCACACAACATTTTTGTGATATACGCATTTCCGTGATATACATTTTGCACCGAACACTTCCGTCATTTACAATTCGACCCCATTTTCCACAATTTACTTTGTAACCTTTTTGGTAGGGACTACGCTGCCACTCAGCCTTGTTATTAAGGCCTCTTCTCGACTCATCACAATGTAAATAAAGTAAAATGGACTTTATTTGATCAATAGACAATGGTTTTGTATTTATGCTTGCTCAATGTGTTTCATTGTAAAAGTTATTAGTTATGTAATTCATCATTGAGGTGGATGATGAGTTATTAAGAGAAACCTTATCCACAAAATTAGAGAGGATCATTTTGTTAATGGGTGGTTTGCTAATGATTGGTCCAGAAACAATGGATAATACTAAGAAATGCTTTGAAGTCTTTAAATGCATAACTTCACACTTAAAAAATCTAGTGGACCAAAAACCAACGATATATTTTTAGTATACATAATTATAAATATTGTTTCCTAATCAACGATGATATGATATTTTATAAAGAAGAAAACTGTTTAAATCAGCAAATATATCCATGCATTACGAAGGATGTATTATTCATGTTTTGGAGTACCCTTTTGAAGGAACTTATGGGAGCTAGTGAGATAGAGGATTAGTCTAGATCCATATTAACTTTGTATCTATCAAGTTTTAAAAGGAATTGAATCCATTGAAGTGGAAACCTTATTTTAGAGTGAAAAACTTGAGAAAAAGTTTTCAACTTGGAGGGATTTCATCCTTCTCTCTACTTGGTAGTTCTAGAGTTAATATCGATCCAGGATAGTTCCACTCATGGACAGACACATGAAAATTATAGAATATCATCATTATGTATATGAATATGTTTGAGATCAAATTGATGATTAGAAATTTACTAAGTATCATTTGTAATGTAGGGAGTTCTGTGAAAAAGGCCACATCAAAACTTGAAATCATCATCTTTTCATTTTTCCACACACGGTAGATTTCACATTCACCCATAGGTCACACCTACAAACTTTTCAATATTTTCACATTAATCATATCATAAATTAACTTGATTTTGAAAAAAATCAAAAATATAAATCTTGATACCTTATCGCTTGGGAATATCAATAATTTATTTCTTGAGTCTTTAATGTTACTCATAATTTTGTTTCATTCTTTTGCAATATTTTGATTTTAATACATTCAATATATATTAACATTCTATATATCTTAATATTATAATAATTTTACACCCATATTGGGTGGCAGGGATGTGCTTAAACGACAGAGTTCCTCCCTAAAGAGCACTTCCCACTGCACCCATGACCTGTAATAACTTGCACTGCCACCCATGACCTGAGACTAATTCTAAAACTAACTGGAGATATTTTTTACTTTGATGTGATATAGTATCTAGTATCATTGACTCAACTTCAAGTGGTCAAAGTAGGCATTGAGGGATTTCACAGATTTTTATAAAACAAGGAAAATACTTGGTCTCTTCTACAACCTTGCATTAGAACATGGTGGGAATGTTCATAATATTATCGATGAAAAATTTAATGGGACTTGGATGCCGAGGATGTAAATGTTTCCCATTTCCTTAAGAAAATTTTTATTATATTTGTCGTAAATTTTGTTTATGGATTTCCTAGCACTTTGTCATTTTGTGGAATAGTCAAATAGACTATATTAGAGATTTATTGCTAGTATTTTTATCTTAAGATAGAAAAAGGAATTAGAAAATGTGGGTTGATTGTGACATTTTATGGTGAAACACTGCATTTGGAAGAATTTTGGCTCATGTGTTACTTTTGGGTAATATACTTAAAGTAATAAATATAGTTGAATAAATAATGAAAACTATGAACCAAGAGACATCAATATAGAGATATTATTTAAATTGTCATGCTTTCTAGTTGAACAAATACCTCTCATGCAGGTATATTGTATTTAATTTTAACTATGAATGTTATTATTTTCACCGTGGACCATTTTTTCTTAATATGTCCCCCTCTCCCACCCTCTATAGAGGGAGGGAGGAGGCGGCATTATGAGAAAAATTGTAATATAATTTCTCTCATAATGCCCTCCCCTCCCACCCTATTATAATTTCTCTCATAATGCCCCCCCTCCAACCCTTTTTTCTCAATTTGCAATTTTAAACATATTAATAATACAAATATATTTATTTAAAAATATAAATTCCATTTTATCTTGCACTCTATTGGATAATCAACTTGGGCTCTTATTTCCAACTTCACTTCATACCAGGTATGCCATATATGTTTACATTTAAAAATGTTGTAAAATATGGGATGACTGTGACATCTGACCATTAAACATTGCATTCAAGAGAACTTTTCCCCGTGTTACTTTTGGGTGCTTTGTAAATTTCATTTACAAAATGATTATTGTATTTATACTAATAAAAATAGATGGTAAAATAATGAAAATTGTGAGGCAAGAGACATCAAGATAAGATGATTTCTTAAATTACTTGATTTTCCAATTAAACAATAATGTAATAAATAATGTATTTTATTTGGTTGTTTCAATTGTTTTGGATATAATGAGGTGGGTAATACCATGTAATGATGATTTTTGTCATTGTGGCATAGGTATATGGAAACTGACTATATCATGAGAAATTTTAAGATATCTGAGAATTCTTTGATTTTGATTTTTGAGAAAGGTGAATGAGATTTGTGTATTCTGAGGTATCTTTTGTGATCATCATTTCATTGGAGTATTTGAGATTTATATTACCATATTGGAGAATTACTAAGGGTTTGTGTGTGTTTATTGTACTTATACATATTTTCTTCATATTTTGTTTATTTGGATTTGATTATAAAATTTGAGAGTGTACTTTGTACAATTTTTGAGAAATATGAATGGAATTTGTGTATGTGAGGTGTCTTCTATGATTTTCATATCGTTTGAGTTTGTGTGGTATATACTACGATATTTCAGATCATTCAGGAATTTATATGTTTTTACTTCATTTATATGTATTTTATCATAGTTTTTTAGTAGAATTTGACTATATTTGAGAATACTTTGATTGTGAATTTTGAGAATGTTGATTAGTATTTGTGTACTTTGAAGTATTCTCTATGATCATCATTTCATTGGAGTACATGAGGTACTTATATATGTTCTCTTCATAGATTTCTTAATTGCATTTGTCTATAAAATGCATAACTTGTGAATATTCGAGATTGCATTCTCTAAAACTTTTGAGAAACTTGAATGAAATTTCTGTATGTGTGGTGTCTTCTATGATTATATTATAATTGGATTGTGTGTGATATATACTATGGTCTTACGAATAAAATGCATAACTTGTGAATATTCGAGATTGCATTCTCTAAAACGTTTGAGAAACTTGAATGAAATTTCTGTATGTGTGGTGTCTTCTATGATTATATTATAATTGGAGTGTGTGTGATATATACTATGGTCTTACGAATAGTCCATGAATTTCTATGTCTTTACTTGATTTATATGTCTTTTTTAATTTTTTTTATTAGCATTTAACTATATTATGTGTAACTTGATAAAATTTAAGAATGCATTATATGCAATTTTTTTAGAAAGAAAATAGAAATTTACATATTCTTATACAATTTCTATTATTTTCATTTCATCGCAAAGTGTGAGGTTTATGTTTTTCTTTTGTAGATCTACTAAGAGTTTGCGTTTTTATGATATGTGTGTGTGCAATAATTGAAGAATATGCAATAGAAAACAAGAAAAATGAAAGATAGAGGAAACAAATTGTTTGAGGAACGTTTGTTAGAAAATGGTAGACATAATAGTTGCTAAAATTTATCAAATGATGGGGAAATGTATTATACATAATGGCATTGACCAAGTACTAGTACGTAATGGTCCTTCTAGACTACATGCATTTTAATATATTCCAGGAAACTATTTGTTTAATGCATTTAAAGTTATGTTTCATTCCGAATTTTCCTCCATTGAATAAGTAACAACAAGTACATATAATTGCGACAATATTTTTTTTAGTGCTATTTTTTGTTTGATAATGATACAATTTGATGTGTAGTCTTTGCATCTTTATGCAACTAAAAATGTTTACAATACAATTACAGGTAGTGATCAAGATGAATTTTATTGATCAGAGCAATAGATGGTTTTAGTTGGAAAGGGTACCTCATCAAAATGGAAATTCAACATGGAAAGGGGAAGATAGAGGGTGGAATTGTTTTTTTCCCATGGATATTGATCACGTACAAAGTAAATATTCAAGTCTGGTCCTTAATTGATAAGAATATTGTGGAATTCTACTTAAATTATTCAAACTATAATGTAACTTTTGATGTCATATTGTCTTAAATAGATACATTTTAGATCCACAATGATTTTTTTTTAAACAAACGTGTTTGAGAAGATGTAGTAAGAATTGAGATCAATCATTAATTAGTCCACATAAAAAACATTATATTAATTACCATATAGCTAATGAAATGCCAAGTACAAAAAATAAGATCAATGACATGTTGGATATTGAACATGTAATGAAAATAGATCAATTCATTGATCATGTATATTGTCAAGATACAATGTTGTTGGTAAATAGTTATGACAACATTTAGTTGATTTTCATTGAAGTAAAAACAAGTCCTCATAAAAATCATAAGCTATATTATCACAGATTAGGAAAAAAATAAAAAATTACAAGGAGTCTGTATACGCATCGATAATTTAAGAAAAAATATAGAAAGGTGAGTGCACGAAGTTGGTTGACAATAAAGTGGAAATGGGGTAAGAAGAAACGCACACTCGCAACAACGTGTGTGTGTTTCTAAGAAAGCACATGCATTCTTGCTGTGAAAGGTTTGGAAAACCACGAACCTCCACTCAAAAATCCATGTAGGCATGTTCTCAAGAATGGGTGTGTGTTCTCAAGGACTCACACGCATTCCTGAGAAACATGTGTACAAGAACACATGTGCATTCCTAAAACAAATTGAAATAAAAATAATGTGTGCGCTCTAGGAACGTGCACATGTTCCTAAAGTGTGTGCACAATATTATTAACAATAATGTGTGCACGTTATTGCTAACATGAAATATTCT
>ML777752.1:198347-210308 GCA_009831015.1 Picea engelmannii | reverse complement strand
ATAGGGAGGGAGGGAGAAGGGGGAAAAGGGGGGGGGAGAGAGAGAGGGAATTGATTTTTGTTAAAAGGAACGTGCATCCATTGATGTTTTTAAAAACGTGTGTGCGCTTTAGGAAAGAGTGCACACATTATTTGAATTTCAATTTTTTTTGGGACAGGAGTGAAAAATCTAGTATACGTGTTTGCTGAGTTGGTAGCCTTAGATTTAGGTTCAGGATGACAAAAATAGTGGTTTGGTCTGCAAATACATAAAAACATCTATTTTTATGAATTCCTCTCCATATCTCTATTTTTGACGTTATTTTCCTATAAGCTACACAATTGAGTTATTGACAAAACTACAAAAATAGATAGATTTTCCTCTGTAGATTCCAAATTTACAATTCTTTTTTAAATTAATAATGTTTACTATTTTTAATCTATTTATGTATTGACATATATCAAAATCGTAGAATACATACCTCTCTTATTTATGTTATAACGTTTTTTCAGCTTAACCATTTCTCGAATGTGTTATATGTGGCACTAGAAGAGGGAGATATCTACGATCTAAACAAAAATAATTGTTTTGATCATGTTAATATCCTCTTACTCTGCATGAACAAAATACTTTGTAATTTCAGAGATATGTTGACTTTGATAATTTTAAAAATATATAAAATTAGTATTAGAAATTTCCAAAAAATACACGGCACAAGAAAAACGAGTTCTCTACAATTATACAAGTTTTTCGAATGAAACTACATCGTTAGCATACCCAACACCTGCATGAACAAAACCATATACCCTGTATTTTGTTGGAAAAATAAGATACCACTGTTAGAAAAAACAAAATTTGACATAGTTATTCACAATTTATATGAATAAATGTTATTTATTCGGAATGGTAATTCATTTTCCTACATTTCATCTTATTACACCATATTCAAATTCATTGTAAAAGTTCCTTTAATAATCCCTCCAAGTTAACATATTTATTTGTTTTCCACGTTTTCATGGCCACTAACACGTCATGAGAGACCATCATTAGATTTCACTCACCCGGAAGAAAATCCAGATGCCCCAAAACAACTTCTCAGGATAGATGAAGAGAAAAACAAGTTAAACTTTGCAACCCTTTCAAAATTCTGAAAAAAGGAAAAGTGATTTAAGAGAGTATATCAAATGCAATTGTCCATTGCAAACAAATCCACATAGCAATAGAAAGGCTAAATATGAAATGAATGTTTCCCAATATTGGAGATCTAAGATAGGTAGGACCAACTGAATATGTTGTTGCAAAACTTTAAGAGAGCCTGCATTTGAGAATAATCTCTATGGAGAAGGTCCAATGAGTTACACAAGATAAGCTCATGGAACACATTTCCATAGCCTCCGAAGATAATAATTTTCTCAATTATTTCTTAGTAACATTAAGGAATGACATGGAAACCTTTTCCCAAGATGTAACTAGAATATAATATTTATATACCTAGAAAATGGTTTCCAACATTTATTAAAGATAAACACCTACATTGATATGGGATTTAGAATAATGATAAGTGTCAATCATGTGTGTTGATATTCAATGGAACATATAGAAATTCCACTATAAAATATTCATTTCTCATATTAATTGGAAATAAAGTGTGGCATGTTGCTAATGAAAATATGATAGTGTTGCATTAGAAAACTTTGTCGAAATTCTAAGATATGGAAATAATTGTAACTCCTAGTTTGGCGCAACAAAAGAAGATATATGTTATATGTACATATTTGTATAATAATCCACCATAAAGAAAAAATGTTAAAAACTTGACCAAACTCAAAAATTTCTTGACTACAAACTAGTTTTTAAGCATAGATTTGAATTACTTATCTACTACAATCCTTGAGAAATTTCTCTAGACGCCAAAGAGACTTTACTAGAGCTCGAACCTTTATCTATAATAAAAAATTGTCGCATAAAATAGTACAAAGCATAAATTTGTATGGAGGAAAACAATAAAATATTAAAAGAAAAAATATGCATGTTGTTATGGATTTGGTTGACTATATGACTCAATTAAATAACGCTTGACATCATAGCGAACCCATTGCTCAAACAACTTTTCACATAGGAGAGTTTGTAGGAACACATGTTAATCCATAGGTAAACTCAAAGCTTTCATTCTATTTAAGAGACATTGAGTGAATATTTATATCTATAAAACAAGCCACTCCAGTTGATCCACTCTCTTAAATTCAGTAAAAGTATATCTATACATGTGACCGCATCCCATAGAAATGATCGCTTCCACATCAACTTCATGCTCTCTTGTAATTTATTTAAACTATGACATCACTTCATCCATTGGTTGAAATTATTCATTCTAATCTATTGTAGGAAAGTTATTATCAAACATAGAATTGTTAAAATATGGTATATGTGGATATTGTTGGCCACTCACCTCTTTCGCTAACTCAACAAAGTTCTCCATCTCGACAGTTATTTATGATTTTTTCTTATCTTTTTAGTACCACACTTTCAGATCCATTTTGAGGCCCAAACCAATTTTTTCTGGGAAATTCACAAGCCTAGGCTTGTATTCCTTAGTCAAATATATCAAATGTGATACTATCTACATCAAAGGAAGATTGTATAAAAAAATTGCACCCCTATGATGTTGATGTAGAGAGTAACCACCTTAAGCCCAAAAACACCTTTTGGTGCTTCTCATTCTAGGGTTAGGGTTTTGAACCTTTAGGATTCTTTCTTTATGTTAAAATTCCATCATTTCAATGTATTGTATTATCATTTGTGAATGAGTGCCACCAAAATCTCTCTCCCTTCAGAGATAAGCTACAACCATTCTAGCTAGTTTGTGTTTTATTATATTATATTTTTTATTCATTAATAGAAGTTAGTTTTTCCCTACATTACTATGCTCCTTGCCATATTTTTGTTTGTTTCATTCTATTCTCTATACAATCCAAATCAAATTAATTCCAAAATTTCAATTATTTTAACCACTCACCATTAAACTAGCTTACTAACTCCATGGAAAATTCTCTCAATACTGTGTTGCTTTATGCACCCTAGCCATCCCATCATCTATCAATATTTTGATTCAATGGTATTATTTTTCATGATACTTTTGAATCTCCTTAATGTTGGAATTATTGATTGTGTGTTTTCATTGATGGAAACATGAGCCAAACATGTACAATAATCCTAGAAAAAGGAAGATCACCTTGGGGCAGAGGAAGATCATCTTGGGGAAGAGGAAGATCACCTTGTGGTAGAAGCAATTTGTGATCATTGTTGACCACGATAGGATCAACAATGATCCTATGAATATAAAACTCACGAGAGGTAGCATGTAGAAAATCCATGTACATAAGGAGTAACGAAGAACAAGGAATTAATATCTCAGGAGGGTTAGCGACTAAAGATCAATGCATAACAAAATGCATAAACAATTATTAAAATATTAGGAGAAATAGCGATGAACAAATAAGAAGGAAGAACGTTAATCGAAGCTCAAAAGGGAGAACACATTGCAAAAACACTATCGAGATTGAAATCCCCACAGTAAAACTCCAAAACAATCGAGAAGGAATCCTATCCACTGATGTAGTTTTCGGGACAAATTTTGTCCATCGGATTATAGAGGAAACTTGCATAAAGAAGAAGAGAATCGTGGTTGTCTGTTGAATATTTGGGAATGATTTAGATCATGAGATCTATATCAAATCTAGAATGTCATATTGACTAGTAAGAGTCATGGAAAGTCATTCTTGGAAATGACATATGCATGGTCAACCCGACATTGAGCACTTTGGATAATATTGAACCAAAAAAATTTGCATGAAGGAATTTTAGCCGACGCTGAATTTTCGAAGTAAAACGAAGCCATTGGATCTAAGGAGCATTTCAAGGTCAATGATATTGTCATATCAAGGTTGCGTAGCAGCAATCAACTCCAGCGCTGACCATTCTGATGAAGAGATTCCAAGAACAGGTAAGATTACTTGAAGGCCAAAGCCCCAAAGTCACGTCAACTGTTGATCTGGAGTAAAATATGGGAACCATCAGATAATAAGGAGATGGTAAACTTCAACATTGACCACTCCGATGAAATAATACAAGAACATATGAATTCACTCGAAGATCATAGCCCCAAATTTTAGAAATTAATAAGGACCATCACACCTAGACAATGCATGATGATCGTTGGATCAGGATAGGCAGGTCCAATTTTGGTCAACTTCGACACTGACCACTTCACCGAAAAAGGGTTTAGAACATGTGCGCTCACTTGAAGGTTGGAGCTCAAAATTCACTAAGTAGGACATGTGGCACACACATTGATATCCCACATCATCATAGTCCATGTCAGCGAGACCATGCTAGTAAGGATAAATGGTGCATTCGTATGGTGACAAGTGTCAAGGTCTAGTTGGGACTTTAGGTATACAAAAGTCATGAACCAAGGTGACACATATTAGCCACTCAACCACTGCCACATCAACATTGACGTCATCAAGCTATTGCACTCTGGGAGTATGCTCTTTGGGGATAGCCAGTTCCTCCTACTAGCAACTACTTGAAGTGTCGAAGGGTGAATTCAAAAAATAACATTGGTCGTTGATCTAATATCCTCCAGGATGGATCATGATAATTAGATCAATCGTAGTGGAAAGATAGAGTAATCACGAATCATGAAGTAATTCCAACCATTGATCTATCTCGGGAGCATTCTCGATCGATGATCAAAGCATAGTGGAAGGATAGCATAACGAGTGCTAAAAAATGACATAAGGCGATCATCAGAAGATTATGAATTATTCAGTAGGTTAAAATTCAGAAGGATTGAACTACTTTAGAGTTCAAGTTACCTGAGGCCCAGAGTGTAGGAGCCCCGAAATAAGATCTGACCATTTGTAGAGGAGGGAGATCCACGGTCAAGATCCAAAATAAAAAAGTAACATGCATGAATATTAACCTGGTGGAGCAACATGCTTTTGGTCTGGACCATTAGATGGTGTAGCTACATGGAAACCATCTATATTATACACACTTAAGAGAAATTTAGTTTTGGGGAGTTGGAAGGTTATAAAAGAGAAAAAATCCAGAAGATCCAAAGTATCGAAGGAAACGACAGCCTTCCATCTCACAATTGAATCCCAAACATTGGATAAGGATAAGAAAATTGTGAGAAATTAGTCCTTTAAATAATGATCGAACCATTGATCTGAAACCATGATCAATGATGAGGATTAAAAACCATGAATCGAATTTTCTCAAGATGTAACACTGTGGAAGATATCGCTTCGATGATAATAAGAATTTGGTGAAAAGAAGAAGGAAATTTCTGGAGCACTGAAGCCCAGAGAACATGGTCCCAACATTGGACATATGGGGGCNNGGGGGGGGGGGACAATTTTGAAGCATGAAAGACGTGGTTCCAACGACAGTCATATATTAAGCTTAAGGTTTGTAGAGTAATTTGACAGAGACTAACATCATAACAATACAGAGAGTCGGTAAAATCTCGAATATGATTTGTTGGTGAACATAGGTTGCATCAAAAACATGATAATTATATAATGACACAATCCATATCTTTGATCAAATCATGAGGAAGAAGTTTGAATTAAAATTAGTTACTTAAATGAAGAGGTGCAATGGTTCATGTCAAAAAGACACATTGGTTCAATCCTATATCGTTTGAAATATTATATAAACCAGAAGTGGGGGTGAATCTAAGAGTGTCTTGGTGTATTAAAAATATATATGTATATATAAGGGATTGAATGAAATTTCATTCTATCAGGTTGGTGCCAGTATACAAGCTGAGTCTTGTTATGAGCATTGGATTCCTCGCATCTCAGTTGGATCTGAGATCAACAAGCTAGGTCTTGTTATGAGGGTTGGATTCCTCATTTCTCACTTGGATCTAAGAAGTACAAGTTGGGTCTTGTATCAGAGAGTTGGATCTATCATATTCAGTTGAAGTTTAAGATATCAAATGATTGATTTTATATGTATTTATACAAGTTAAATAAATAAATAAAAGATATTATTTCTACTTCATACCGTTTTTGTTTTAGATGATTATGAAGAATTAATTAAACTGCATATCGTATTCAATTAATGTAGTTAATCTATGAAAGTGTGAAAAGTAGAAAAATGTTCCACACACTGATTCACCCCCCCCTCTCAGTGTCAAGTGTACATTTCAAAAATTGGTATCAGAGCGAGTGCCTTCATCACAATTTAAACACTAGAAGGTAGATTCTATAGAAATGGGTGGACAAATGGCTCTCTCCACAAATGAAGCTCCCTTATTTGATGGAACAAGATACTCTTCATGGAGGGAAGGAATGAAACTCTATCTGAAGTCAAGAGGATCTGGTTTTGGGGATTCAGTAGTATCTAAACCTTGGTACTCAACTACCTCAAAGAACAAAACCAAATCTGCAAAATAAGCAAAGAAAAATAATTCAATAACA
This sequence comes from Picea engelmannii, assembly GCA_009831015.1. Lineage (NCBI taxonomy): Eukaryota > Viridiplantae > Streptophyta > Pinopsida > Pinales > Pinaceae > Picea > Picea engelmannii. Next base: position 203,832 of record ML777752.1, on the reverse strand, counting down.
TTAATGGCAATCCAGAACAGTCTGTCAGACCAATTCAAAGAAAATATGGGACACTACACCTCTGCTAAAGTGTTATGGCTCCAACTAGAGAATTCTTATCAAAATATAGAACAAAACAAAGAAATGTAGAATTTCAATCAGTCTATAGAAGAAAACAAAGAAACAAAAAAGTCCAATCAGATTATACAACAAAACTCAAAAATGGAGAAATCAAATTAGATTGAAGAACAAAGTATAGATAAAGAGAATTATGATCAAAATAAAGAAAAAAACACAGAAGAGGACAAGTCCATCAAAGAATTGATTAAAACCCCAATTATCAACATAGAATACTACTACATCAAGGAATTGATGAATACCTCAATATTCACTAAAGAAAAACTATTATATTCTAACAATGATGTTATAGCTACATTTGAAGTGATTAGTATGGAACCAACAAATGGTCTATATATTAAAGTTACTAGGGATGTTCTTGACCATATTGAATACACATTTATGTTCACTTTTGAAGAATTGGAGAAACTTCAAAAGAAAGATATGTTTCTACTACAACAATTAGATCAATCTAACCATGAATAGCATGCAAAAAATATTTAGCTAGAAAACAAAGAAGAATAAATCAAAAGATTGAAGACCAAATTAGCTAATATAACAAAAGAAATGGAAGAATTAAGTACACGTGACAATAAAATAAAATAAGTACTAGAAGAGACAGAGGAAATGTTCATCTGTCTAAAAAATCAACTTGAGGAAACTAAGAAAAATGAAGCCCATAAGATCCAATTAACTATAAGAGAAGAATCATGTCACATGTTGGAAAAGGAAATTATTGACATAAAAAAGGTAAATGAAAGTACTATAGAAACTCTAATGATTCAAATTGAAGAAGCTAAGAAAAATGAACAAGCACATAAGTTCCAATTAACTAAAAATGAAGAATCATGCCATAGGTTGGAATTGGAGGCCATCAACCTCAAAAGGATTCAACTAGAAACCAAGGAAGAAATCAAAAGATTGAATAATGAATTTGTTGATATAACAAAATATATAGAATATTTAAAGACATATGACAAAACTAATAAATGCACAAAAGTCATGGGCGATACAGAATAAATAGTAATCAATATAAAGTGTCAACTTGAAGGAGCTAAGGAAAAAGAAGCCTTGAAGGTTCAATTGACTAAAAAGGAAGAAACATGTCACATGATGGAAATGGAAGTTATCAACCTTAAAAAGATGAATGAAAAGACAAAATTAACTCTCAAATTCCAGAATATCTCAGCTATCCTAGATAGGATCTGGAACAGTCAAAGACCAACTGATGACAAAATCGGTCTTGGATATAATAAGAAAGGAGAAGGTGGAAAATGGAGCGCCATTAAAAAACATGATAAAGGATAATATTCCTCAAAATAAAAAGGTACAATCACAAACCTAAAACAAAGCATGAACTTTGTCAAGGAAGGACATTATAAAAGTCAAAAGCAAGAAACATGTCAAAAGACATACTTCTCATGTCAAAACAAAACTAAGTATGGAAACACCTTCAATGGCTATTGTTTTTCTTGTAATAACTTTGGTCACAAAGCATTGGAATGCAATATTCTTGAAAAGAAAAATTCAGGAAGGTCCAATAACTCAATGATATGTTGGAGATGAAATTATGTTGGCCACAAAGTGAAGTTTTGTCATACAAGGAGATGTTACAACTGTGATAGGTTTGGTCACAAATCCCAAAATTGCAGAAAATCAAGAAGTTAAACCATGAGAAATAATCAATACAAGTAAGGAAGAAAATATAATGAAGTTTGAAAGAAAATAAGAAATGAAAAGTCTCAAAGAACAAATCTAGAAAAGAAAGATCCTACAAACAAAATATCTCATGAAAAAGTACAGAGAAGAAAATCTGAAATATAAAACAAGACAGATGATCTAGCACATGAAAATGAAGAAGTTTTACTTACATAAAATAGTGATGAATCTTCAATAGCATATCAACCAGAAGAATTGAGCAATGAAAATCTTAGAAGTTTTCCAATGCTATTTTTATGAACTCCTAAATTTCCCCTCAGCAAAAAATATGTATAAAAGGAAGGAAAAACATTATTAATAATATGGAGTGCATCATCCTGGTTAGAAGAGGATTATAGCCTAAGTATCATGACAAACTAAAGCATGTTTTATGTATTTGAGGCAGGAATACCAACAAATAGATAAAAATACCAATTCAATCTTATTTCTAAGGGACAAAAGTTGAAATTCATTTCTGCTGAGTCAAAGGACTCTGAATAAGATATTAAATTGGTTGAAAATTGAAAATTAACTTAATTGGTAACGATCAATGATAGTATTTTGAAAGATAAAAATATCAACAAGAATAAAGAAACATAAGATTAATGAGATTCACACCCTTATCCTTTATGACAAAGGAAAATACATTAAAACCCTATGAAACAGCAAAAACCTAGGGGGAGTATTTAATTTGATCATCAAATGAGGAAATCATTGGATTAGGTTTAAAAGAATTGATTACTACAAAAATTGGTATCAATAAGACTACCTATTTGAACACAAAATCCCAAGAGGTTGAGATAACAACCGATACATTCTCATAGGGAGAGAAACAATAAAAGTTTAACTCTTTGTTATTGATGTCAAAGAGGGAGAAAAATAGTAAAACAAATTTGGCATCGGTATTTGGTATAAGTAAAAGTTCAATCCTCGAAACTGAAAATGAGATCAGTGATAGGGGGAGAAAAAGTATTTTTTATAGATATGTTTCCCTCAATGAAAGATGGGGACATTGTTGGCATTATTGATTGTTTGTTGTCATTGATGGCAGCATGAGTCAAACATGTATATTAATCATAGAAAAAGGAAGATCACCTTGTGGCAGAAGAAACTCGTGATCACTGTTGATCACGATAGGATCAAGTGTGATCCTATGATTCTAAAACTCAAGAGAGGTAGCATGCAGAGAAACCATGTACATAAGGAGTAATGAAGAATAAGGAATTAAGAGCTCAGGAGGGTTAGCGACTAAAGATCAGTGCATAACAAAATGCACAAACAAGTATTAAAATCTTAGGAGAAATAGCGATGAACAGATCAGAAGGAAGAACGTTAATCGAAGGTCATAAGGGAGAACACATTACAGAAATGTTATCGGGATTGAAATCCCCATAGTAAAAATCCAAAATACTCGAGGAGGAATCCTATCCGCTGATGTAGTTTTCGGGATAAATTCCGACTGTCGGATCATATAGGAAACTTGCATAAAGAAGAAGAGAACCATGGCCATCTATTGAATATTTGGGAATGATTTAGATCGTGAGATCTATATTAAATATAGATTGTCAGATCGACTACAAAGATTCATGGACCATTAATTGTGGAAATGACATACACATGGTCATCCTAACATTGACCACTTTGGATAATATCAACCGAAGGAAATTTTCATGAAGGAAATTTAGTTGAAGCTGAAGTTCTGAAGTAAAAGTAAGTCGTTGTATCTAAGGAGAAATTTGAGATCAAATATAGTCGTCATATCAGGGTAGCGTATCAGGAGTCAACTTCGACAATGAACACTATGTCGAAGAGATTCCAATAACAGGTAAGATTACCCGAAGGCCTAAGTCCCAAATTCATGTCAATTGTTGATCTGGAGTAAAATATGGGAACCGTCAGATCACAAGGAGATGTCCAACTCCTGTGATAACCACTCTAGCAAAAATAATCCAAGAACATATGAATTCACCCAAAGGTCAGAGCCTTGAATTTCTGAAATGAATAAGGACCATCAGATCTGGACAATGCATGATGATCGTTGGATAAACATAGGTGGGTCCAATTGTGGTCAACTTCGGCACTGACCACTTCAGTGAAAAAGGTTTTAGAACATGTACATTCACCCGAAGGTTGGGTCTCTGAAGTCACAAAGTAAGAAACCTAGCACACACATTGAGAGCCCACGTCATCATAGTTCACGTTAGCAACAACACGTTGGCAAAGAAACGTGGTGCATTCAGATGGTGAAAAGTGTCAAGGTCTAGTGTCAAGGTATACGAAAGTCATGAATCAATGTGACATGTGGTAGCCACTCAGCCAATTCCACATCAACAGTTACATCAACAAGATATGTCACTACGGGAGTATCCCCTTTAGGGATATCCAATTCCTCCTACGAGCAACTACCCGAAGCGTCAAAGGGATAAGTCACTAACTAATGTTGATCATTGTTGTAATATCCTCCAGGATGTATTATGATCGTTAGATCAAGTGTAGTGGAAATATAGAGTAAGCATGAATCATGAAGTAATGCTAGCCATTGATCTACTTCAGGAACAGTCTCAACCAGGGATCAAGCACAGTGGAAGGATAGCATAAGGAGTACTAACAAATCACAACAAGTGGTCAACGTAGGCTTGTGACTTATTCGTTAGGTAAAAATTTGGAAGGATTGAACTACTTTAGAGTTCGAGTTACCCAGAGTCTCGTAGTGCCAGAGACATGAAATAAGATCTGACCATTCATCGAGGAGGAAGATCCATGGTCAATATCCAAAACCACAAAGTAACTTGCATAAATATTAATCTAGTGGAGGAAGTGTACTTTTGATCTGGACCATTGGATGTTGTAGCTACATGGAAACCATCTAGGCTATAAACACTTCAGTGAAATTTAACCCGGGAGAGTTGGAAGTTTATAAAAGAGAAAAACTCTCGAAGCTGCAAAGTACCAAAGGAAATGAAAGCCACCCATCTCACGATTGAATCCCAACCATTGGATAAGGATAAGAAAATTGTGAGAAATGGGTCATTTAAAGAATGATCGAACCATTGATATGAAACCATGATCAATGATGAGGATTAAAATGTAACATCCCGCTCTGGTGCACTGAGAAAACTTATTCTTTGAGGACACTTGCTCGCAAGTGATCTGGACTTTTATGGTGTTAAAACATTTATCCTTGATTATGATGAGTTATGATATATGACGTGATGTTTTACTGCTTTGACGTAGACAGGTGCTATTGACTCAGTTTGATTGAGTGTGCAGGGTTTTGGACCTTGACGATGCAGAGGCATCAATGGAACCCCTTGGACTCCAGATTGAGTCAGGGAGTGTGCTATTTGGGTTGATTTATTTACTGTGATATTTCATTGATTTTATGATATGATGTTGACATGTTCTAACATGATTGTTGATGATGCAGGCTGATGATAGCTTGCCGACCAGACTCACATATGGAGTAAAGGGGCCACACACGATTTCCAGAGAGGTTGAGAGAGAGGTGTGGATAGCATCCCTGCCACAGCCTACTAGCACTCTCGCCATGGCTTGAACTATAGGTTAACGATTACCTAGTTCGAGAGGACCCATGATTCCGTGAGGGCAGACTGCGACAGTCATTCATGGTGATTCTAAGGGGCGCACAATAATGCGGGGGCCTTATTCCTTAGAGCCCTTAGTCTCCCAC
>ML777752.1:176115-188063 GCA_009831015.1 Picea engelmannii | reverse complement strand
CTCAGTGTCAAGTGTACATTTCAACACTTAATATACTCAAGATGATCCTACACTTTTTTTCACTTCTCATTCTATTTCAAAACATCTTTATTCTCAATAGATAACTCCAATGTTTCATCCTGAAGTTCTACTATATTTTCTAGAAAACCGCTTTTGATATATTCCTACATTTCATTTTCTTCTAAAATATCATGAATACAAATTTCTACAGTCTCCTAGGATTATTTGTAACGACCGAATCGATTCATAAGGAATGCAAGATCGTTTTTCATATGTTTAAATTCCCTCTCATCATCTCTAGCTTCATCAATAGTATCATGAGAAATCATTACTCCAAAAGATAATAATTCACTTATCTTTTCCTTCTTGGTGTCCAATAGAGGATTTTTTGTAATAATAATTGTAGCAATATGAAAATGTATCTTTCAGTTCCTTTGTACTATCTTAATAGTAGTTTTTCTTCTAAGATTATAGGAAATGGACTCCAATTTAGCAACTTCATCCAAATGATAGGGAAGAAGTTGGTCACTCGTGATAAGAAAAATTCCAAGCTACTCGTAGTGTGAAAATGTTCCAAATGTGGTTCCTTGACTTTGTCAATTGCTTAAGTTTCCATAGGTTGCTAAGTCTAACCAAATCCCTTAGGAGAAATTTCCTCCTTTGGTTCCTTTCCTTTGTCAATTGTTTTAGTTTCCATACATTGTTAAGTCTGACTAGTTCCCTTAGTACATGTTTCCGCCACTGGTTCCCCTTCTCAATTGCTTCAATTTCCATAGGTTGATCAATCTAACCAATTCACTTAGGAGAAATTTCCCGATCTACTTGTGCACTTGTCTCTAACTGATTTCCAGTCTTGGAGAAATATTCTTAATCTTTGGTTAAATCAATGATATCTACACCATGCATTGTGGATTGAGAATCCTATTGTTGTTCTAATTCTTACTTTTCTAGATTCCTAACATCACTCTATGTTTTTTCTCCTATTTCCTCTTGAAAATTATCTTCATATATTCCCTTTATTTTCTCGACCTCTTACTTTTCCTTTAACACTTTTGAATTCTTGTTATTTCTCTTCACATTCTTGTATCTTCTTTCCTAGATTATCATCTTGACCTTTCTCTTGCAATTGTCTTTTCCTTTGCTCAATTTATGCATTTATTATTTGCTTCTCTAACTCTTCCTCAGTGACATATTCCTCTTTTTATTTCACAATTCCTTTTTTGTGTTGCATTGAAGATTTGTGTTTTTGCAGTAATATAGCATTATGATCTCGAATGCCTTTGAATTCATCCTCTACCCTTAACCTAATCTCTTGTTATCTTCTAGCGTCTTCAAATTCTTTTTCTACATGTAAAATTTGTTTAGTTCAAACATATTCTCATCTAGTGATAAGGTATTAAACAAGAATAAATGAGCATTTCTTCTTCTCCCCAATACTTCTTCCAAGTCATGAGAATATTTCATGAATTCCTCATCATCCCATTTCTAATGGTTGTATGGTAATGTTTAAGACACTCGATCAACATGCTTTAAACCTAGGCCTTTTGGACCATGCCTTCGAAACTATTTAGTTTGAAACCTATTTTATAGACGGTTAACTACCTCTTTCCTTACATGCTTTGGATCCATTATAAAATAATTTCCTAGTATAATACCATATGGAATGACTTTTTTTTCAATTATAAATGTTGTATTAAATCCTTGAAGAATAGTTTTGGAAACAATCTCTCCAAGATCCAACCTATGTTGTACATATTTAGGAAAAATGTGGGGTGACATAGTTTCACCATAAATTTTGATGTATGTAAAGTCGTCCTCTAGATACCACTCGCCAATATAGTTGATCATTTTCTTTGTATGATTAGTTACTCTTGGACACTCTTTGCAAAAAATAACGAAATATAATTGAGCTAAAAAGAAAACACAAATAAGTCTATAATATTTCTTATACTTATTTTCCCACAACATTAGAAAATAAACATGCATAGGCACTTCTAAGTAATTCCAATATATATGAATGCCTAAAAATGGATTCCTAGCACACACAACATTTAGAAAATATGAAGCCATATAAAATTAGGGCACTACACCAAGAGTTTTCAATGTTTTAAGACTTTCTCAATCATGATATTGAGTTGGATTTATATGATAGCTTTCCAGTTGAATAATTCTCTTGAAATGGCCATTGTATATGTTAGTGGAACCCATGCATCTATAAACATCTATAAACTGAGAGAAATACTTCTCTCCATAAAGTATTCATAATAATATCATGAGATACATAGGGTTCCATTAAACCTATAATAAGGTATATCCATTAGTTCTATGGAAGAAATTTGTATCTTCCTTCTATTAGCTAGTTAAGATCTTTCATGTGTCATGTTTTTTGTAAAATTCCTAAATGAACATAGTACCAAGAATCTCTTATGATGATGGAAAATTATAATACTTTCCCACTTCTTCGGAAGAGAAAACCCCTACACAATCACCTATATCATTCTCAATTAGGAATTTCTTGAACTTAACAAGGCATATAACCCATTCAATTGATTCTATACAAAGGAAAAACATATGTTATAGTTGTGGAATAATGTATATGAGATATTCAAATATTAACAAAAAAAACTATCATCCATTTCCCTAACATGAGAGTCACTATGTGGTATCATATCTAAATATTCCTCATTATTGAGATTCATAAACAACTCATTCAATCTTGACAACACAAATTGAACTCCAATGCTTGGTTCAATATCCTAGATATATTGGATGCAATAAAGTCTCTTATGATGCATGAATTTGAATTATGGGCATAGTTTCATCCAATGGATCTTCGACCATAGTAGGATTTTCTCGTGAAGCTTCACATGTCTATTTCTTTTTTTCCTTAAGAGATTTAATAGTTTGTCTTAGGGTGGTATTTCTTGGTGGCACATGTCTTTCAAATGAGAAAAATGGAGAGCAATTTCTCTTTTTTTTTTTATTGAATCAACAAAATGCCATTTAATTTCAAAAAATAGTCACCTAGAAATTATTTCCACGCGATTTAAACATAAACTTTATAGAGAGTGACACATAACTAACACCAAAATGTCATTGATAACTTATCATTATCTAATATTCATGAAGCTAATTTCCATTTATTCATTTAAATTACATATATGTTCTGATCAATCAAAGCGAACACCCAAAATGATGCATGTCATCACATCCACGAGTGGTTCATCTCAACCCAGCTACATGTATATAACAAATAGAATGATGAATTCCCAAAATTATCAAAGCTTTGTAAGAAACTAGGAATAAAGTGAGCAATATGGTTGCTAAGGTTTGAGTCTAATGTGCAATGGACCAAATCCATGAAATATGACGAAAAAGTGAAATATCCACCCTGCTAGGAAACATTGAATGCTACATCATGTGGTATATAGAATGTCAGAGATAAAACGAATTCATATCAGACGACCTATATACCACTCAATGCAACATTCAATTCTAGATATCAAGGTGGATATTGGCCTTCATATGATGAGAAAATATCACTCATACAAATTGAGTTCATTTAATATGATGAATTGAATTGTGATTAGATAATATATAAATCAAATACATGCATCAATGACCAGTTTCATTGTGCCAGGACTGTAAAAAAATCCTTAGTTTTATTGTTTTTAGAAGGTTTTTAAAAATTCATTGTATTGCACAAAATACTTGACACAACAACATAACATTTCTTGAAAAATGTACCTATGACATTGTAGACTGGTTAATGTTAGTTTAAAATATTATAGCTAAAATTTTTGGCCAACTTCCATACACTAGTCATATGATTCCATTGGACCGCATACAAAAGATTCTTAAACTTGTATTAACAACTATACAAAAATGGCATTTTCATCGAACTTTAAATTATATCCATTGACACTTCTAGGAAAACATATATTGGTGCTTTTGAAAAAACATGTACTAGTGATTTTGAAAAAACCTATATCAACACCCCCAATTTCCTTTCAATAATTGAACTTCAAAAAACTTGACTCTATAATCACTTTCCAAAAAAATTACATAGTCGGTTTTATAAAAAGCAAATTGTCACTTTCTCAATTCATTCATTGTATTGAAAGATTTCAAAAAACGTATCTCTTGACCTTTTTCAATTCTTCTCCAAAAACTTTGTTTTGATTGGTGAACCTCAAAACAACATATTTGTTGCTTTGTCAATTCGTCCATTGTATCGACACATTTAAAAAAACAAAAATTGACATTTTTTTGTTCTTCTCCAAAAACTTTGTTTCCATCAACCAATTTAAAAAAATCCTCGTCAACGCTTTCGAGAAAATGTCCATCACTAAACTTTCAAATTTCTTTGTCGTCCTTCTCAAAAACTTCCCGTATTCATCGACACTTTGGAAAAAATTAAGTACCCATTGACACTTTCCAAATTTCTTAAGTGTCATTGTAGAACATTGAAAAAGTGTTCATTTTTCGATATTCCAAAGGATTTATCTATTGTTTTAACAAATTTAGATTTTGTGGATACTACTTCTTTCAAATTATTTTATGATTTTAATGTTATTTTTTTTCTTTAAGACTAAGACACATGTCACTCTATATGAAATGTATGAAATATTGAAACCAAATCATGCTAAAAAACTTTTATGAAATCAAAACAAAGGCATACATAAAACTATTGAAATTTTTTGAGTGTCTTGTATACTCAACAATAACTTGCAATGGAAATGTGACTATTGTAAAATAACTCGATTGTATATGATGATTTTTTATAAATTCTCTATATTCATATTTATAGTTATGTTTCTTGTCACCTTCTATTGTATAGGGTTATACCAACTCTAGGCATTAATACTTGTTTTCCTAATAAAAAGTGCATAAAAAACACTATAACAATTTTCATTAGAATAAAAGAGCTTATGTGTAGATATTTGCATAAACATTTACATAAAAAAATGTAAAAACAATGACGTTTTCAAAGAAATTCAAATTTTATCCACGGACACTTATGAAAAAACATGTATTAACACTTTTGAAAAAACGTGTATCAACATTGAGATTTGTTTTTAGCTTTGCAGATGTTGTGCCTTGTCCCCTTAAAGTATCACATCTCATCGTGAAAATCTCACATTCAATCTGACTTTTCAATCTTATATCAATGCACTATTTCCATATTCAAATACAATTGCTACTTAAGTTTATTAATGTTTATTTTGTGACAAGGAAAAACAACCTTGTAGCCCTTTCTCTCATCCATGTTTATTGTTATTCTTTTTAAGGAATTTCATATAGGAGTTCCTATCTATTAAGAAATCTTTTTACATATTTAATTCTAAAAAAGGTTTAGTAACCTATAAGAAAAGGGGTTGTCTAATTATTATAAGTTTTGTTTTTTTTTTGTTAAAATTGAATGACTACATATATACATGAAATGACAATTTTCATTTATTTAAATTGCATTTTTGAATACAGAAATAAATTCAGCATAATGAAAAACCTCAAAAACACTCTAGTTATACAGAAATAACCTCTCAAATCTAACTAACAAAATGAAACTAAAAATATCCCAGAAAAAACACTAAGTGTAAATACGTTAGAGTATGGCATATGAAATTCTCTTACATATTTACTTTTAACAAATGCTGAAGGGATAAAAGGCTTCCAAAAAGTCCAGCGAGAACTACGTTGGGCCCACAGTTGGCATTGAATTGCAAGGTAGTTCCATCCTTGGTGCTTGCAGGTTGACCTGGACGTGGCACAGTATTGATTGACAAATGTCTTTAGAGAATACAATTTTGAAGGTGATAGGTTTCCAAAATCCTCTCGGTGGATTTTATTCGTTGTCCAATTAGAGCAGAGATTTTGTCGCTAATTTTTTTGACATGCTAATTGAATTGAAGATTGCAAATGCAGTGCATAAAATGCTATACCACACAAATAAATGGAATGTTGATACAAATGACGACATGAAGAATAACGTGAAAAATAATCAGAGAGAGAGAAACGAAGACTTGAACAATGGATTCTCCATTTTCTATTCATTTAACCTCAAGTCGCCTGATTTACTCATTTACGTACGCTCAGTCGGCCATCTGCTTTGTATATTCTCTATAGTCTGACGTCACAGTAATGATGTCAGCCTGAGTTTTTTCAGCTGATAAAGCGAAGGCGGTTGCCAAGCTTATCCTCTTTGAGAATCCATGATATTGACTTTGGTCTTCCTTATAACTTACACAGACCACAGGCCAAAGCGATATGATATGCAAGAAAAAGAACTGGCGAATAAGGAATCCAGAGGGTCCCGAGGTTGCGCATCGCATCTTGAAGGGTGAGTGGAGCCGTAACGAATAGATGAAGAAACAGGGGCGCAGTAATCCGAATAAAGAACCGACCAAAATAAAAATAAGATTACCGGCATTTACATCATCCAAAAAAATATCTTCTCTGTTTTGTGAACGTAAGCTATGTAAATATCTTCTTAATTTGTAACAAATAAATTCTCTTCATATACAAGACATACCCATCGGTAAAAGTTATTTGAAAATACCCAACAAGTCCTTTCAAAACATCACTGAAAATGACTTGAAATACTGAAGATGTCCTTTGGGTAAGCGTCACATATATTCTAGACGAGTGAATTTTATTAAATTCCAACGAGATAGAAACTTATCATTAAAGTTATATGGAAATACAAAGTATACCTCGTTTGAATAATGTTATTGTACGAAAAGGAAGATATATTATTTCTTCATAGTAAAATATGGAATTAACACATGAAATTTAAAAAAATATTAAGATATTTCAATGTAGATACTAAATAAGATATTTCAAAGTTTACAATAAATATTTTAATATCAACTTTCTCTCTATCTTTTTTTTTATATATCTATAAAGTAGTGAAACTAAAAAAATCTTATGGTTAAAACATTTTGATGGTGATATACAATTCCTTCCACGCTCAACATCTTGTTGGCATGTTTTATATATATATATATATATATATATATATATATAAAGAGAGAGAGTAAATCCATCTTAGCTCTAGATCTATCATGCACCAAGAGGGATCAATCTCTTGAGGTGAAAACATTTTTTAGATTAAAAAACTTGAGCAAAGGTTGCAGCCTCAAGGGATCTGATCCCTTTGAACACATGATTAGATCTAGAGTTAAGATGGATCTTATACTCTACATAAGCGAATTTTATAAAGTCAAATTATGCATTCCAAACGAACCAAAAAAAAATAAAATCTTTAAATGGTTGCTAAGAAACTAGGAGTTGTTTAACTCATTCAAGTTAGTTGTTGAAATTTTCTCAAAATCATCACTTGAAAATGTAAGAAAAAATGAATGCATATAAGATTTAATACTAAATTGTATATATATCCCATGGAACAACATACATTGGTAGTGTTACCACTCAAACTTTCTAAGAGAGGGAAAATTCCTTACACTAATGGGAGATTTTAGAGGCAACTCTCAAGCAAGCCACACATTGTCATTTTGGTGGCCTTGCCCCACTCTTTATCCCAAGAAAAGGGATATCCTTGTTAAAAGGGGAAACCCTACAATCAATCTAAGCTCGATCATTGTATAGGAAGAGAGGATTCCTAAGTTGGAATTGACAAAAAAAAACCTAACGAGTTGTATCCTACTCACTCAAAGTGTGAAAACAAACTTAGATTAAACAAGCCTTAAATATGTGTGAATTAGACAACTCTTCTTGTATAATGCTCGAAGACATCAAAGAACAAGTATGACATGTGAGAAAGTTAAACGTACTTATCACTCAAATTTTCCCATGAGATTAAGCACCAACAATTATGTTGGTGTGTTGCAAAAAATTGATAAATATCAAGTTCACACTTAAATATAAAAATGTAGCATATGAACAATGTTCCCATTCACATGCATATCTATGGAGTGATTATATGCAATGCCATTAAAATAGAATGGCATCGACAAGATTTAAGTTATGAGCATTAGAGAATTACATGTAAACAAGAAGATAAGCCGATTAATGAGATATGAAGTATGTCATTCGTTAAACCATTCCACCATGTCCATAAAACTCTATATCAAATGATGGAGACTTATCTACCGTTAACTTTGTGAGATTCAAAACATGTTCATCATTAAACTAAATGTCAATGTTTAAGGTATTGCTTGATCCATTGCTATTATATATCAGACTTTTAGGAAACCAAGGCGTATATCATATTTCATTCACCAAAATCATTTAAAGATCATGCTAAAATATCATAAGACCATTCGCCTTGGAAAGGATCCTCTACCCGATGATGCAATGAATTTTAGAGGATGTAAAATTAAGCTCTAATGGTTAGGTAAATGCTCCTCAACTTACTGTTATGATACTAGATCAGATTTCAAAGAAAGGGTAAATGTGTACTCCAAATAGATAGATGCATCAAAATATGTCCATTAAGTCGTTAATATTAAGAGTATAGGAAAATGTGTATTCCAAATAGATAGATGCATCAAAATATGTCCATTAAGTCACTAATATTAAGAGTATAGGAAAATGGCCCCGGGGGGTAGCTCAATTGGCAAGTGCCGTGAAAATGAAATTTCATGAGGTTTCGAGTTCAACTCCCCCCGACTTACCTTGTGTGTCGTGTAAGGGGAATCGTGGGCACACTTGGAGGTTATAGTGGTAGCGGTTGGATAACACAGCCACGTGTAACGCGAGCACATATCCAACTAGTTGTTGATTCCTCCGGACATTAAAAAAAAAAAAAAAAAGAAGAAGAAGAAAAGAGTATAGGAAAATGTGTATTTCAAATAGATAGATGCATCAAAATATGTCCATTAAGTTACTAATATTAAGAGTATAGGGATATCAATACATATATAGAATAATAATTCATTATTGATACCAAAATAATGGTATAAAACCAAGTGAATGGAAAAATTATCAAACTTGATGTGAGGTACGAGATTTATTATAATAGTCAAAAACAAAAATACTATAGAGAATAACAACAGAACAACATAATATATGAAACCACAACACCAAAATAATACCTTTATTGATAGGAAAAAATGTTCACTTGCCTCTTCGACAGGGCAACCTCCAACAGAGAAACACTCTATTACAATAATTCTCAAGACAAAAATTCGTGTAACTCCTACTATTATTTATATTAATTCTATCTTTTAAATATCATTCTAGAGGAAGATCCTTCTAGAAGCAGAAGCTTCTATTAGGTCTTCTTAAATTGACTTATTCCAATTTATTAAATAGGCCTTATTAAGTAATGTCGGTCTTTATTACATGAAAATATATTATTCTATCTATGTGAGGGGTTAGGGAGGTTAGGTCCCTAACATGCCTCCCTCTTGAAATAGTCTTTTCCTCAAGGATTGAGATGAGGAAACTGTTGCAGAATGGTAGTCAACTCCAAAGTGGCATCTTCTAGAGTTGTATTATTCCATTGCACTAACACTTCCTTGATGGTGCGTTGATAGAGGTGATGCTCGCATTGGTCCAATATTTCTTGTGGTTGAAACCAAATGGAACCTTCTTCATCCAACTCAGGGAGACTGGTTTGAGTTTGACACTTAGTACCAATCACCTTCTTTAAGGACGAGGCATGAAAAACATGATGGATCTTAGGATGACTAGGAAAAGAAAACTGATAATCCACCTGCCCCACTCGCTTGAGAATTGTATAAGGACCATAAAATTTGGGAACAAGTTTCTAACAATGGTTTGTTTTGAGTGAAGTCTACTTATAGGGTTGCATGCAAAGAAACACCTGGTCCTTGTCAGTAGATTTTTGTTCGAAACGACCTTGATCTTCTTGTTGCTTCATGCGATTTTGAGCCATGGCCAAATTTTTTTTGAGGGTGTCGAGAATGGCCTCACAAATTATAATATTGTTGTCAACCTCCTGAACCTTCGATACACCTGGCATGTAAGAGAGAACCGAAGGGGGATTTTTTCCATAAACTACTTCAAAAGGAGTCATGCAAGTAGTGGTATGGTAAGATGCGTTGTACCACCATTCAACGTGGGGTAACCAATGAGTCCACTGAGTCTGTCGTTCAGATGCAAAGCACCTCAAATAGGTTTCCACACACTTGTTGACAACTTCAGTCTGGCCATCAGTACCGGGATGATAGGTGGTTCTGAGATGAAATTGGGTGCCCTGGAGATGGAATAATTCTTTCCAAAAACTGTTCGTATAAGTGGGATCTCTATCAGAGACAATAGAATGAGGCATGCCATGAAGCTTGAAGATATTATCCATGAAAATTTGAGCCACCGTGGATGTTTTGAAAGAGTATTGGAGAGCACAAAAATGAGCATATTTGCAAAGATGATCAACTACCAGCATGATGAATGATTTATTGTCTGATTTAGGTAAGCCAACAATGAAGTCCATAGAAATATGAGGTCAAATAGATGATGAAATTAGGAACAGTTGTAGTGTTCCTGAGGTCTTGACTATTTCTCCCTTATTCTGTTGGCATACATCACATTCAGCCACAAAGGTGCAAACATATTGTTTTATACCATCCCAGAAAAAAGAATGTTCGACCCTTTCATAGGTTTTGTTGAACTCGAAATACTTAGTTGTGGGGGAAGCATGAAGCTCCAAAAGTATCACAAATTTAATTTGCCACTATTTTATGAGATACATGTGACCTTTGTAGAAAATCTAGTTTTTGTGCCAAGAGTACCCAGGAGAAACAGGAGGATTGGATTGCAACTGTTGGATAAGGACATAAATTTTAGGGTCTTGCAGCCATTCCTAGTGATCATCTTGGAGCCAATTGTGTACAATGAAGGAGAAATAAAAAAGGGAACCTTCGTCTTCATACTTTCATGAAAGAGCATCAACAACCAAAATTTCTTTTCCCTTCTTGTTAATTATCTCATAGTCATATCCAAAGAGCTTGGTGACCCATTTTTGTTTCTCTGGGGAGGAAATTCGCTGTTCTAGAAAATGCTCAAGGCTCTAATGATTTCTTTTAATTTTGAAGAATTGGCCCAATATATAAGGACGCGAGAGATCCACAACATGCAAAATAGCCAACAATTCCTTTTCATAGATTGATTGGCCCAAATGGTGCTCTGAAAGTTGTTTCATGGTGAAGGCCACTAGTTGTCCTTCTTCCATGAGAATTGCACCAATACCTTTCCTGGATGCATCACTGAGGATTTTAACCTTGAACAATATTTTACTGCAAATAAATTTTCAATAAAACAACAGAAAATATATAATGGGAAATATACACATTACACAGAGATTTTTCCCCTGGAAACCGAAACCGGGAAAACCAACATATTCTATATTCATTCATAGTGATACATTGTTTACAATACAATATACATATAGGAGCCAACACCATCCAAAACCCTAACCCAATGACTTGGATTAGTCAACAACCCTAATTCCTTAACCGAACATTAAAAACCATCGGAAAAAACCATGTGCCAAAAAATCGCCCAACAATGGACATGAAAATCAAGGCAACAAGAAAAATGAGGCAAGCATGTGACATGTTTCCCTAGGAAAAAGAATTTCTCTCAACATATCAAGGCTTAGCCTGTGGGGGATGGGGTGATTCTCGACATCGCCCCCCACGACCTCCCCTATCAAAATAACTTTTAATTGTTTTTAATTTTATTTTAAAAACCTTGTTTGATAAATTTTTCATTTTTTAAACTTTATTTTAAAATATTATTTTTATATATACAATTTTTTTAACTTATTTTAAAAACATGTTATTTTAATGATTTTATAATGATGTATGTTATGTATTTTAAAAAATAAAATTTAATATTTTGTATAAACTTTGATATTTTAAGTGTTTTTTGGGTTTTTGTTTAATAAATTTTTTTAATTTTTTGTATGTTTTTTTCTTTCTTTTCTTAATATTTCATATCAAAATTTGTTTTTTTAATAT
>ML777752.1:125758-153729 GCA_009831015.1 Picea engelmannii | reverse complement strand
CTTGTACTTGAACATTTAAGTGGGGTAAAAGGAGGTTTCCCCCTCGAAGAGGCTTATTATCTGAAATTATCTCTTTTTCAAGGCATTGAGTACTTTTTCTGAGGTTTTTCTATGCTATATTGATATTTGGTTCTTAACATATATCCCACGTCATCATAGTCCATGTCAGCAAGACCATGCTAGTAAGGATACATGGTGCATTTGTATGGTGACAAGTGTCAAGGTCTAGTTGGGACTTTAGGTATATGAAATTCATGAATCAAGGTGATACATAGTAGCCAATCAGCCACTGCCACATCAACATTGACGTCATCAAGCTATGTCACTCTGGTAGTATGCTTTTTGGGGATAGCCAGTTCTTCCTACTAGAAACTACTTGAAGCATCGAAGGGAGAATTTAGAAAATAACATTGTCGTTGATCTAATATCCTCCAAGATGGATCATGATCATTATATCAATCGTAGTGGAAAGATAGGGTAATCAAAAATCACAAAGTAATGCCAATCGTTGATCTACCTCGAGAGCATTATCGACCGATGATCAAAGCATAGTGGAAGGATAGCGTAACGAGTACTAACAAATGACATAAAGAGATCATCACAAGCTTATGACTTATTCGGTAGGTTAAAATACGGAAGGATTGAACTACTTCAGAGTTCGAGTTACCTAGAGTCCCGGAGTGTAGGAGCCCCAAAATAAGATCTGACCATTTGTCGAGGAGGGAGATACATTGTCAAGATCCAAAATCAAAAGTAATGTGCATGAATATTAACCTGGTGGAGCAACACACTTTTGGTCTAGATCGTAAGATGTTGTAGATACATGGAAAACATCTATATTATACAAACTTTGGAGAAATTTAGTCTGGGGGAGTTGGAAGGTTATAAAAGAGAAAAATTCCCAAAGCTGCAAAGTATCGGAGGAAACAACAACCTTCCATCTCACGATTGAATCCAAACCATTGGATAAGGATAAGAAAATTGTGAGAAATGAGTCCTTGAAATAATGATTGAACCATTGATCTGAAATCATGATAAATGATGCGGATTAAAAACCATGAATCGAATTTTCTCGAGATGTAACACTCCAGAAGATATCGCTTCAAAGATAATAAGAATTTGGTGAAAAGAAGCAAGAAAGTTCTGGAGTGTTGAAGCCCAGAGAACACGGTCCCAACATTGGACATATGGGGGCTAAAAGAAAAAGAAAATGGGAACAATTTTGAAGCACGAAAGACGTGGTTCCAGCGATAGTCATATAGTAATCTTAAGGTTTGTAGAGTAATTTGACAGAGACTAACACCATAACAATACAGAGAGCTAGTAAAATCTTGAATATGATTTGTTGACGAACATAGGATGCATAAAAAGCATGATAATTATATAATGAGTCAATTCATATCTCTGATCAACTCATGAGGAAAAAGTTTGAATTAAGATTAGTTACTTAAATGAAGAGGTGCAATGGTTCATGTCAAAAAGACACATTGGTTCAATCCTATGTTGTTTGAAATACTATATAAACCAGAAGTGGGGGTGAATCTAAGAGTGTCTTGGTGTATTAAAAATATATATGTATATATAAGGGGTTGAATGAAATTTTATTCTATCAGGTTGGTGCCAGTATACAAGTTGAGTCTTCTTATGAGCATTGGATTCCTCACATCTCAGTTGGATCTGAGATCAACAAGTTGGGTCTTGTTATGAGGGTTGGATTCCTCATTTCTAACTTGGATATAAGAACTACAAGTTGGGTCTTGTATCAGAGAGTTGGATCTCTCATATTCAGTTGAAGTTGAAGATATCAAAGGATTGATTTTATATCTATTTATACAAGTTAAATAAATAAAAGAAAGATATTATTTCTACTTCATACCGTTTTTGTTTTAGATGATTATGAATAATTAATTAAACTACATATCTTATTCAATTAATGTAGTTAATCTATGAAAGTGTGAAAAGTAGAAAAAAGTTCCACACACTGATTCACCCCCCCTCTCAATGTCAACTGTACATTTCAACAATTGGTATCAAAGCGGGCACCTTCATCATAGTTTAAACACTAGAAGGTATATTCTATAGAAATGGGTGGAAAAATGGCTCTCTCGACAAATGGAGCTCCCTTATTTGATGGAACAAGATACTCTTCATGGAGGGAAGGAATGAAATGGTATATGAAGTCAAGAGGATCTGGTTTTTGGGATTCAGTAGTATCTAAACCTTGGTACTCAACTACCTCAAAGAACAAAACCAAATATGAAAAATAAGCAAAGAAAAATAATTCAATAACATTAATGGAAATCTAGAATAGACTGTCAGACTAATTCAAAGAAAATATGGCACACTGCACCTTTGCTAAAGTGTTATGGCTCTAGCTAGAAAATTCTTATTGAAATATAGAACAAAACAAAGAAATGTAGAATTCCAATTAGTGTATAGAACAAAACAAAGAAACAAAGAAATCCAATCAGATTAGAGAACAAAACTTAGAAATGGAGAAATCAAATTAGATTGAAGAACAAAGTATAAATAAAGAGAATTATGATCAGAATAAAGAACAAAACATAGAAGAGGACATGTCCATCAAAGAATTGATGCAAACCCCAATCATCAACAGAGAATACTACTACATCAAGGAATTGATGAATACCTCAATATTCACTAAAGAAAAACTATTATATTCTAAGAATGATGTTATAGCTACATTTGAAGTGATTAGTATGGAACCAACAAATGGTCTATATGCTTTCAGATTTCTGTGGTGAGGAATTTCAAAATCATTTGCCATAGAATCCACAGTTGGTGTCATTTTTTCATCGACGTTATAAATGAGGCCATTCAAGTTATAAATGAGGTTGTAGACCCTCAAACAACCAAACTAGCAGAAGTTTGTCTTAAATCAACCTTCTTCAGCTTCCAAGGAGAGTTATTTGAACAAACAAGTGGAGTAGCCATGGGATCCCCCTTATCCCCAATCGTAGCAAACCTCTACATGGAGAATTTCGAGAAAATTGCCCTTGAAACATACCCCCTTAAACCATATAGATGGAAAAGGTATGTTGATGACACCAATGTCAAGTGGCCTCATGGAATAGAAGAACTAGACAGATTCTTTGAGCACCTCAATGGCATTTCTGAGAACATAAAATTCACCATGGAACTAGAAGAAAACAATAGCATAACCTTCCTAGACGTGCTTATGATTAGAAAACAAGATGGTACATTGGGACACAAGGTCTTCAGGAATAAAACCCACACAGACAGCTACCTTCATGTGGATTCCCACCACCATCCCTCTCAAAAAATGGGGGTTCTCAACACCATGGCCACAAGGGCAGTAGAATTTTCGACAAGGAACATCTAGAGGAGGAAATAAACCACTTAACTAGGGTCTTTAAGAACATTGGATATAGAGAAAAAGACATCAAAAAGGCAATGAATAAGAAGGATATAATGACTCAAGTCTAGAATGATCAAACCTCCAACCAAAAAGCCTTTCTTCCCTACATTCGAGGTGTCACAACAAAGATTGCTAAGATATTAAAAAGAAAAGAAATTGTAACCTCCTTCAAACCCCTAATCACTATCAGACAAAGAATGAAATCTGTAAAGGACCCCATAGACCAACATCAAGGAAAAGGCATCTACAAGGTCTCTTGCTCATGCGACAAGTGTTACATTGGGGAAATCGAACGATCATTTTAGGTAAGGATCAAGGAGCATGAAGCAGACATTAGAAAGGAACGCACTCGCACTTCGGCCATAGCAAAACACTCATTTAAAACCAAACATCATGCCTGCCTTGAGGATACTAAGATTTTAACAAAAGAGGACCATTACTACAAGAGACGCCTAAGAGAAGCCATAGAAATAATCAAACACCCTAGCAATATGAACAGAGACGGTGGCCTAGAAGTAAGCATCTTTTGGCACCCATTAATCAACCAACTTAGAGACCCTCTCAGACCAAATTAGGTTTGACTCCTTCCTCCTCCTTTTCCTTACTTGTTTATGTTCTACCTTAGAAGTCGGTAACTAGATGTAAAAGTCCAACTAACCCCGTACTAACTACCACATTATTATTATTAAAAAACATAGTACTATATTTATCACTAATTAAACCATATATATACCCTAATCCTTTGACACTTTATATATTAATATTCATTACATCCTAAACACTTAAATCCAAATCTAACCCTAGATTTATTTTTACTTACCAAATTAAAAACTTTTTAAAACAAACCATTAGAAACCCTAGACCTATATACATCGTTAGACATATCAACATTCAGAAATCACTTATGTTATATTAATTATTATTACCAATTATCTTTAGATTATTAAGTTATAAATAAAAACACTACAAAACAAATACTACAAAACCATAGAACTTTATACCTATTTAGAGATAATCACTCATGATATATTAATAATTATCACTAATCATGATTGACTACCAATTTTAAAAACTATTTCAACAAAACCTTAGAAACCCTATACCTTTTAGAAACCACTTATGTTATATTAATTATTATTACTAATTATAATTAGATTATTAAGTTATAAACAAAAACACTACAAAACAAATACTACAAAACCCTAGAACTTTATACCTATTTAGAGATATCAACATCTACAAAATCACTCACGATATATTAATAATTATCACTAATCATCTTAATTTATTAATTCCTTAAGCTCTATTAAAAATTAAAATGTAAAACAAAACACTATTAAGTAATATAATATAATTAAACTCCTTCTAACCCTAAAAAATTTAAATTATTTATATTTATTAAAAAACTTTAATTATTTATATTATTCACTATTCAAAGTTACGTTTAAACTTATTAATAATTAATTTGTTTTTAATTAGCTCCGAATTAGGGTTACATTTAGCCGACCTGGTTATCTTATTTACTGTCCTGCATATACACTATTAATGACTAAGATCAGCTAGCTCTCTAATTGACGATTAGTCCTGATGATGAATCCCGATCCGGATTCGAAACGTCAATGAAAAAATGACACCAACTGTGGATTCTCCAGAAAATGATTTTGAAATGGTCTATATATTAAAGTTACTAGGGATGTTCTTGACCATATTGAATACACAATTATGTGCACTTTTGAAGAATTGGAGAAACTTCAAAAGAAAGATATGTTTCTACTACAACAGTTAGATCAATCTAACCATGAATAGCATGAAAAAATATTTAGCTAGAAAACAAAGAAGAAGAAATCAAAAGATTGAAGACCAAAGTAGCTAATCTAACAGAAGAAATGGAAGAATTAAAGACACGGGACAATAAAATAAAATAAGTACTAGAAGAGACAGAAGAAATGTTCATCTGTCTAAAAAATCTACTTGAAGAAACTAAGAAAAATGAAGAAGCCCAGAACATCCAATTAACTATAAGAGAAGAATCATGTCACATATTGGAAATCGAAATTATTGACATAAAAAAGACAAATGAAAGTACTAATGAAACTCTAATGATTCAAATTGAAGAAGCTAAGAAAAATTAATAAGCACATAAGATCCAATTAAGTAAAAAGGAAGAATCATGCCATAGGTTCAAATTGGAATCCATCAACCTCTAAAGGATTCAACTAGAAAACAAAGAAGAAATCAAAAGATTAAATAATGAATTTGTTGATATAACAAAAGATATAGAAGATTTAAAGACATAAAGTAATCAATATAAAGTGTCAACTTGAAGGAGCTAAGGAAAAAGAAGCCTTGAAGATTCAATTCACTAAAAGGGAAGAAACATGTCACATGTTGGAAATGGAAGTTATCAACCTTAAAAAGAAGAATGAAAAGACAAAACTAACTGTCGAATTCCAGAATAACTCAGCTATCCTAGATAGGATCTGGAACATTCAAAGACCAACTGATGAAAAAACCGGTCTTGGATACAATAAGAAAGGAGAAGGTGGAAAATGGAGCGCCATTCAAAAACATGATAAAGGATAATATTCCTCAAAATAAAAAAGGTACAGTCACAAACCTGAAACAAAGCATGAAATTTGTCAAGGAAGGACATTATAAAATCCAAAAACAAGAAACATATCAAAAGACAAACTTCTCATGTCAAAACAAAACCAAGTATTGAAACACCTTCGATGACTATTTTTTTTATTGTAATAACATTGGTCACAAAGCATTGGAATGCAATATTCCTGAAAAGAAAAATTCAGGAAGGTCCAATAACTCAATGATCTATTGAAGATGAAATTATGTTGGCCACAAAGTGAATTTTTGTCATACAATGAGATGTTACAATTGTGATAGGTTTGGTTACAAATCCCAAAATTGCAGAAAATCAAGAAGTTAAACCATGAGAAATAATTCAGACAAGTCAGGAAGTAAATCTAATGAAGTTTGGAAGAAAAGAAGAAATGAAAAGTCTCAAAGAACAAATATAGAAAAGAAAGATCCTACAAACAAAATATCTCATGAAAAAGTATGGAGAAGAAAATCTGAAATATAAAACAAGACAGATGATCTGGCACATGAAAATGAAGAAGTTTCACTTACACAGAATAGTGATGAATCTTTAATAGCATATCAACCAGAAGAATTGAGCAGTGAAATATTAGAAGTTTTCCAATGTTATTTTTATGAACTCCCAAATTTCCCCTCAGCAGAAAATATGTATAAAAGGAAGGAAAAACATTATTAATAATATGGTGTTCATCATCCTGGTTAGAAGAGGATTATAGCCTAAGTATCATGACAAACTAAAGCATGTTTTATGTATTTGAGGAAGCAATACCAACAAACATATAAAAGGACCAATTCAATCTTATTTCTAAGGGACAGAAGTTGAAATTGGTTTCTGTAGAGTCGAAGGAGATATTAAATTGGTTGAAAATTGGAAATTAAATTAATTGGTAACGATCAGTTGTATTCTTCTAAAAGATCAAAACATCAACAAGAATAAAGAAACAAAAGATTAGTGATATTCACACCCTTGTCCTTTATGACAAAGGAGAATACATTAAAACCCCATGAAACAGTAAAAAATCAAGGGCATTATTTAATTTGATCATCAAATGAGGAAATCATTGTATTAGGTTTAAAAGACTTGATTACTACAAAAATTGGTATCAATAAGACTACCTATTTGAACAAAAAATCCTAAGAGATCGAGATAACAACCGATTCATTCTCATGGGGAGAGAAACAATAAAAGTGTAACTCTTTGTTATTGATATCAAAGAGGGAGAAAAATAGTAAAACAAATTTGGCATCAGTATTTGGTATAAGTAAAAGTTCAATCCTCCAAACTGAAAATGAGATCAGTGATAGGGGGAGAAAAAATATTTGTTTTACAGATATGTTTCCCTCAATGAAAAATGGGGATATTGTTGGCATTATTGGTTGTTAGTTGTCATTGATGGCAACATGAGTCAAACATGTATAGTAATCATAGAAAAAGGAAGATCACCTTAGGGAAGAGGAAGATCACCTTGTGGCAGGAGAAACTCGTGATCATTGTTGATCACGATAGGATCAAGAGTGATCCTATGATTCTAAAACTCAAGAGAGGTAGCATGTAGAGAATCCATGTACATAAGGAGTAATTAAGAATAAGGAATTAAGAGCTCAGGAGGGTTAGCGACTAAAGATCAGTGCATAACAAAATGCACAAACAAGTATTAAAAGCTCAGGAGAAATAATGATGAACATATCAGAAGCAAGAACATTAAACAAAGGTCATAAGGGAGAACACATTACAAAAATGCTATCAAGATTGAAATCCCCATAGTAAAAATCCAAAATACGAGGAGGACTCTCGTCCGCTGATGTAGTTTTCGGGATAAATTCCGACTGTGGGATCATAGAGGAAACTTGCATAAAGAAGAAGAGAACCATGGTCGTCTATTGAATATTTGGGAATGATTTAGATCGTGAGATCTAGATTAAATATGGACTATTAGATCGACTACTAAGATTCATGGACCATTAATCATGGAAATGACATACACATGGTCATCTTGACATTGACCACTTCAGATAATATAAACCGAAGGAAATTTGTATGAAGGGAATTTAGTTGAAGCTGAAGTTCTGAAGTAAAAGTAAGTCACTGAATCTAAGGAGAACTTCGAGATCAATGATAGTTGTCATATCAGGGTAGCATAGCAGCAGTCAACTCCGACATTGAACACTCGGGTGAAGAGATTCCAATAACAGGTAAGATTACCCGAAGGCCTAAGCCCTGAATTCATGTCAACTATTGATCTGGAGTAAAATATGAGAATCGTCAGATCACAAGGAGACGGTCAACTCTTGTGATAACCACTTCGGTGAAAAGAATCCAAGAACATATGAATTCACTCGAAGGTTGGAGCCCTGAATTTTTGAAATGAATAAGGACCATCATATCTGGACAATGCATGGTGATCGTTGGATCAAGATAGGCTAGTCTAATTGTGGTCAACTTCGGTGTTGACCACTTCAGTGAAAAAGGTTTTAGAACATGTAAGTTCACTCGAAGGTTGGATCTTTGAAGTCACAAAGTAAGAAACATGGCGCACACATTGAGAGCCCATGTCATCATAGTTCACGTCAGCAACACCACATCGGCAAGGAAACATGGCACACTCAGATGGTGACAAGTGTCAAGGTATAGTTATCACTTTAGGTATACAAAAGTCACAAATCAATGTGACACATGGTAGCCACTCAGCTAGTTCCACATCAACAATTACTTCAACAAGCTATGTCACTACGGGACTATGCCCTTTAGGGATATCCAGTTCCTCCTAAGAGCAACTACCCAAAGCGTCGAAGGGTGAAGTCACTAACTAATGTTGGTCATTGTTCTAAGATCCTCCAGGATGTATTATGATCATTAGATCAACTGTAGTGGAAATATAGAGTAAGCACAAATCACGAAGTAATGCTAACCATTGATCTACTTCGGGAGTAGTCTCAATCGGGGATCAAAGCACAGTGGAAGGATAGCGTAAGGAGTACTAACAATTGACAACAAGTAGTCATCGTAGGCTTGTGAATTATTTGTTAGGTAAAAAATTGGAAGGATTGAACGACTTCAAAGTTCGAGTTACCCATAGTCTCGAAGTGCCAGAGACCCGAAATAAGATTTAACCATTCGTCAAGGAGGAAGATCCATGGTCAATATCCAAAACCACAAAGTAACTTCCATAAATATTAAGCTGGTGGAGGAAGTGTGCTTTTGATCTGGACCATTGGATGGTGTAGCTAGATGGAAAACATCTAGGCTATAAACACTTCGGTGAAATTTAACCTAGGAGAGTTGGAAGTTTATAAAAGAGAAAAACTCTCAAAGCTGCAAAGTACCAAAGGAAATGACAGTCATCCATATCATGATTGAATCCCAACCAATGGATAAGGATAAGAAAATTGTGAGAAATGAGTCCTTTAAAGAATGATCGAACCATTGATCTGAAACCATGATCAACGATGAGGATTAAAAACCATGAATCGAAGTTTCTCGAGATGTAACACTCTGGAATATATCGCTTCGGTGATAACAAGAATTTGGTGAAAATAAGAAGGAAAATTCTGGAGTGTTGAAGCCAGGAGAACACGGTCCCAACATTGGACATATGGGGGCTAAAAGAAAAAAAGGGGAAGAATTTTGAAGCATGAAAGACGTTGTTCCAGCTACAGTCATATAGTAAGCTTAAGGTTTGTAGAGTAATTCTACATAGATTAACACAATAACAGTATAGAGAGTCGGTAAAAGATTGAATATGATCTGTTGGAAAACATAGGATGCATCAGAAGCATGAGAATGATATAATGAGTCGATCCATATATTTGATCAACTCATCAGGACAAAGTTTGAATCAATATTAGTTAATTAAATGAAGATGTGTAATGGTTCATGTCAAAAGGACACATTGGTTCAATCTTATATCGTTTGAAATACTATATAAACTAGAAGTGGTGGTGAATCTAAGAGTGTCTTGGTGGATTAAAATATATATGTATAGATAAAGGATTGAATGAAATTTCATTCTATCAGGTTGGTACATGTATAGAAGCTGAATCTTGTTATGAGGATTGGATTCCTCA
The DNA here is from genome assembly GCA_009831015.1 of Picea engelmannii. Taxonomy (NCBI): domain Eukaryota; kingdom Viridiplantae; phylum Streptophyta; class Pinopsida; order Pinales; family Pinaceae; genus Picea; species Picea engelmannii. Next base: position 143,648 of record ML777752.1, on the reverse strand, counting down.
CATCTCAGTTGGATCTGAGATCAACAAGTTGGGTCTTGTTATGAGGGTTGGATTCCTCATTTCTTAGTTGGATCTGAGAATGACATGTTGGTTTTTGTATCAGAGAGTTGGATCTCTCATATTCAGTTGAAGATGAAGATATTAAAGGATTGATTTTATATGTATTTATACAAGTTAAATAAATAAAAGAAAGATATTATGTCTACTTCATACAATTTTTGTTTTAGATCTTTAGGAATAATTAAGTGAACTACATATATTATTCAATTAATATATGAAAGTGTGAAAAGTAGTAAAACGTTGCAGGCATTGATTCACCCCCCCCCTTAGTGTCAAGTGTACATTTCAACACTTAATAAACTCAATCTGATCCTACACTTATTTTCACTTCTTAGTCTATTTCAAAACATATTTATTCAGAATAGATAACTCCAATGTTTCATCCTGAAGTTCTACTATCTTTTCAGAAAAAATTCTTTTGATATATTCATGCATTTCATTTCTTCTAAAATATCATGAATAAAAGTTTCTACAGTCTCCTAGGATTATTTCTAACAATTGACTTGATTCATAAGGAATGCAAGCTCATTTTTCATATGTTTGACTTCCCTCTCATCATCTCTAGCTTCATCAATAGTAGCATGAGAAATCATTACTCCAACAAATAATAATTCACTTATCTTTTCCTTCTTGGTGTCCAATATAGGATTTTTTGTAATAAAAATTATAGAAATATGCAGAGTTATATTTCTCTTCCTTTTTACTCTCTTAATAATATTTTTTCTTCTATGTTTATAGGAAATGGACTCCAGTTTAGCAACTTCATCCAAATGATAGGGAAGAGGTTGGTCACCCATGATAGAATTTTTTCCAAGCTACTCGTAGTGTGAAAATGTTCCAAATGTGGTTCCTTGAATTTGTCAATTGCTTAAGTTTCCATAGGTTGCTAAGTCTAACCAAATCCCTTAGGAGCAATTTCCTCCTCTGGTTCCTTTCCTTTGTAAATTTTTTCATTTTCCATATGTTGTTAAGTCTGACCAATTCCCTTAGTACCAATTACTCCACTAGTTCCTTCCCCTTCTCAATTGCTTCAATTTCCATAGGTTGATCAATATAACAAATTCTCTTACGAGAAATTTTCTCCTCTACTTGTGCACTTGTCTCTATCTAAGTTCCGGTCTTGGAGAAATATTCTTAATATTTGGTTAAATCGATGATATCTACACCATGCATTTTGTATTGAGAATCCTATTGTTGTTCTAATTCTTACTTTTCTAGATTCCTGACATCACTCTATGTTTTTTCTCCTATTTTGTCTTGAAAATTATCTTCCTATATTCCCTTTATTTTCTCCAGCTCTTACTTTTCCTTTAACACTTTTGAATTCTTGTTATTTTTATTCATATTCTTGTATCTTCTTTCCTAGATCTTCATCTTGACCTTTCTATTGCAATTGTAGTTTCCTTTTCTCAATTTATGAATTTATTCTTTGCTTCTCTAACGCTTCCTCAATGACATATTCCTCTTTTTATTTCACAATTCCTTTTTTGTGTTGCATTGAAGTTTTTTTTTTTTCAATAATATATCATTATGATCTCGGATGGATTTGAATTCAACCTCTACCCTTAACCTAATCTCTTGTTATCTTCTAGTGTCTTCAAATTCTTTTTCTACATGTAATGCTTTGTTTAGTTCAAACATTTTCTCATCTAGTGATAAGGTATTAAACAAGAATAAATGAGAATTTCTTCTTCTCCCCAATACTTTGTCCAAGTCATGAGGATATTTTATGATTTCCTCATCATCCCATTTCTCATGGTTGTATGGTAATGTTTAAGACACTTGATCAACATGCTTAAAAACTAAGCCTTTTGGACCATGCCTTTGAAACTATCTAGTTTGAAACCTGTTTTCTAGATGGTTAACTACCTCTTGCCTTACATTCTTTGGATCCATTATAAAATAATTTCCTAGTATAAAACCATATGGAATGATTTTTTCTTCCATTAGAAATGTTGTATTAAATCCTTGAAGAATAGTTTGGGAAGCAATCTCTCCAACATCGAACCTGTAATGCACATATTTAGGAAAAATGCGGGGTGACATAGTTGCACCATAAATTTTGATGTATGTAAAGTCCTCCTCTAGATAGGACTCGCCAATATAGTTGATAATTTTCTTTGCACGATCAATTACTCTTGAACACTCTTTGCGAAAAATAATGAAATATAATTGAGCTAAAAGGGAAACAAGAATAAGTCTATAATATTTCTTATACTTATTTTCCCACAACATTTGAAAATAAACATTGATAGGCACTTCTAAGTTATTCCAATAGATGTGAATGCCTAAAAATGGATTCCTAGCACACACAACATTTAGAAAATATAAATCCATATAAAATTAGGGCACTACACCAAGATTTTCCAATGTCTTATGAACTTTCTCAATCATGATATTGAGTTGAATTTATATGATAGCTTTACAATTGAATAATTCTCTTCAAATGGCCAATGTATATGTTAATGGAACCCATGCATCTATAAAATCAAGGAAATACTTCTCTCCATAAAGTGTTCATAATAATATCATGAGATACATATAGGGTTCCCTTAAACCTATAATAGGGTATCTCCATTATTTCTATGGAAGTAATTCTTATCTTCCTTCTACTAACTAGATAAGATCATTCATGTGTCATGTTTTTTGTAAAATTCCTAAATGAACATAGTACTAAGAACCTCTTCTGATGATGGAAAATTATAATACTTTCCCACTTCTTCAGAAAAGAAAACCCCTACACAATCACCTTTATCATTCTCAATTAGGAATTTCTTGAACATAACAAGGCATATAACCCATTAAATTGATTATATACAAAGGAAAAATATATTTTATGGTTGTTGAATAATGTATACGAGATATTCAAATATTAACGAAAAAACTATCATCAAATTCCCTAATAGGAGAATCACTATGTGGTATCATATCTAAATATTCCTCATTCTTGAGATTCATAAATAACTCATTCAATCTTGGAAACACAACTTGAACTCCAGTGCTTGGTTCAATATCCTAGATATATTGGATGCAAGAAAGTCTCTTATGATACAGAAATTTGAATTATGCACATATTGTCATCCAATGGATCTTCGACCATAGTAGGATTTTCTCGTGAAGCTTCACATGTCTGTTTCTTTTTTTCCTTAAGATATTTAATAATTTGTCTTAGGGTGGTCTTTATTTGTGGCATGTGTCTTGTAAATGACAAAAATGGAGTGAAAATTCTCTTTCTTTTTTTTTATTGAATCAACAAAATGACATTTAATTTCATAAAATAGTCACCTAGAAATTCTTTCCATGCGATTTAAACATAAACTTTATAGAGAGTGACACATAACTAACACCAAAATGTCATTGACAAACCAATCATTATCTAATATTCATGAAGCTAATTTCCATTTATTCATTTAAATTACTTATATGATTTGATCAATCAAAACAAACACCCAAAATGATGCATGTCATCACATCCATGAGTGGTTCATCTCAACCCAACTACTTGTAGATAACAAATAGAATGATGAATGCCCAAAATTCTCAAAGCTTTGTAAGAAACTAGGATTAAAGTGAGCAATACGGTTGCTAAGGTTTGAGTCTAAGTGCGATGGAACAAATCCATGAAATATGATGAAAAAGAGAAATATCCACCCTACTAGGAAACATTGAATGGTACAACATGTGGTATATAGAATGTTAGAGATAAAATGAATTCATGTCAAACGACCTATATACCACTCAATGTAACATTCAATTCTAGATATGAAGGTGGATATTGGCCTCCATATAATGACATAATCTCACTCATACAAATTGAATTCATTCAATATGATGAATTCAATCGCGACTAGATAATATATAAATCAAATCCATGCATCAATGACTAGTTTCATTGTGCCACGATTGTAAAAACAACCTTGGTTTTATTGTTTTTGGAAAGTTTTAAAAAATTCATTGTATTTCACAAAATCCTCGACACAATGACATAACATTTCTTGAAAAATGTACCTATGACAATGTCGACTGGTTAATGTTAGTTTAAAATATTATAGCTAAATTTGTTGGCCAACATCCATACAATAGCCACATGAGTCGATTGGGCCACATACAATAGATTCTTAAACTTGTATCGACAACTACAAAAAATTGGCATTTTCATCGAACTTTGAATTCTATCCATTAACACTCGATAAGATCATTAGGACTGCGATGAGCCCTAAAAAATGTTGTTTAGGGCCTCAAAACGACCCCACAAATCAGGGACCCGAAAACTAGGAAAAAACTGCCAAACTGGAAAACTACCAAAATGAGTCAGCTGGAATAGGTGGGAGGCCACCGACATCTATCTAGATCAATTAGAGAAAAAAACTCAGAAATGGAGAAATCAAATCATATTGAAGAACAATGTATAGATAAAGAGAATTGTGATTAGAATAAAGAACAAAACACGGAAGAGGAAAATTCCATCAAAGAATTGATGAAAACCCCAATCATCAACAAAGAAGACTACTATATCAAGGAATTGATGAATACCTCAGTATTCATTAAAAAAAACTATTAGATTCTAAGAATGATGTTATAGCTACATTTGAAGTGCTTTGTATGGAGCCAACAAATGGTCTATATATTAAAGTTACTAGGGATGTTATTGACCATCTTGAATACATAGTTATGTGCAGTTTTGAAGAATTGGAGAAACTTCAAAAGAAATATATGTTGCTACTACAACAGTTAGATCAATCTAACCATGAAGAGCATGAACAAAATATTCACCTAGAAAACAAAGAAGAAAAAACCAAAAGATCGAACACTGAAGTAGATAATCTAATAGAAGAAATGGAAAAATTAAAGACACGTGACAATAAAAGAAAATAAGTATTGGAAGAAACAGAAGAAATTTTCATTTGTCTAAAAAATCAACTTGAAGAAACTAATAAAAATGAAGAAGCCTGGAAGATCCAATTAACTAAAAGAGAAGAATCATGTCACATGTTGGAAATGGAAATTATTGACATAAAAAAGATAAATGAAAGTACTAATGCAACTCTAATGATTCAAATTGAAGAAGATAAGAAAAATGAAGAAACACATAACATCCAATTAACTAAAAAGGAAGAATCATGCCACAGATTGGAATCAAAATCCATCAGCCTCAAAAGGATTCATCTTGAAAACAAGGAAGACATCAAAAGATTGAATAATGAAGTTGTTGATCTAATAAAATATATAGAAAAGTTAAAGACATATGCAAAAACTAATAACTTCACATAAGTCATGGATGATACAAAAGAAATAGTAATCAATATAAAGAGTCAACTTGAAAGAGCTAAGGAAAAAGAAGCCTTGAAAATTCAGCTGACTAAAAAGGAAGAAACATGTCACATGCTGCAAATGGAAGTTATCAACCTTAAAAAGAATAATGAAAATACAAAAGCAATTGTCAAATTCCAGAATAGCTCATCTATCCTAGATAGGATCTTGAATAGTGAAATACCAACTGATGACAAAATCAGTCTTGGATACAATAAGAAAGGAAAACGTGGAAAATGGAGCACCATTCAAAAACATGATAAAGGATCATATTCCTCAAAAGAAAAACGTACAATCATAAAAATAAAACAAAGCATGAACTTTGTCAAGGAAGGAAGTTATAAAAGTCAAAAACAAGAAACATATCAAAAGACATAATTCTTATATCAAAATAGAACCAAGTATGGAACTACCTTCGATGGCTATTGTATTTCTTGTAATAACTTTTGTCACAAAGCATTGAAATGCAAGATTCCTGAAAATAAAAATTCAAGAAGGTCCAATAATTGAACGAGATGTTGAAGATGCAATTATGTTGGCCTTAAAGAGAAGGTTTTTCATACAATGAGATGTTACAACTGTGATAGGTTTGGTCACAAATCCAAAAACAACAAAAATCAAGAAGTTAAACCATGAGAAATAATTCAGACAAGTCGAGAAGAAAATCTAATGAAGGTTGGAAGAAAAGAAGAAATGACAACTCTCAAAGAAAAAATCTAGAGAAGAAAGATCCTTCAAACAAAATATCTCATGAAAAAGTATGGAGAAGAAAATATGAAATAGAAAACAAGAGAGATGATCTAGCACATGAAAATGAAGAAGCTTCACTTACACAGAATAGTGATGAATATTCAATATCATATCAACCAGAATAATTCAGCATTGAAAATGTTGGAAGCTTTCCAATGTTATTTTTATGAACTCCTAAATTTCCCCTGAGAAGAAAATATGTATAAAAGGAAGGAAAAACCTGATTAATAATATGGAGTGCATCAACCTAGTTAGAAGAGGATTATAGACTTAGTATCATGACAAAATAAAGCATGTTTTAAGTATTTGAGGAAACAATACCAAATAATAGATGAAAGGACCAATTCAATCTTATTTCTAAGGGACAGAAGTTGAAATTGGTTCCTTCAAAGTTGAAGGACTCTGAATAAGATATTAAATTGGTTGAAAATTGGAAATTAAATTAATTGGTAACAATCATTGGTATTCTTGTGAAAGATCAGAATATCAAGAAAGAATAAAGAAACATAATATTAGTGAGATTCACACCCTTTTTCTTCAAGGAAAAGAAGAATACATTAAAACCCTTTAAAACAATAAAAACTTAGGGGGAGTATTTAATTTGGTCGTAAAAATGAAGAAGTCATTGGATTAGGTTTAAAAGACTTGATCACTACAAAAATTGGTATCAATAAGACTACCTATTTGAACACAAAATCTAAAGAGATCGAGATAACAGTCGATACATTCTCAGGGGGGAGAGAAACAATAAAATTTTGACTCTTTGTTATTGATGTCAAAGGGGGAGAAAAATAGTAAAACAAATTCGGCATCAATATTTGGTATAAGTAAAAGTTTAATCCTCCAAACTGAAAATGAGATCAATGATAGGGGGAGAAAAAGTATTTTTTTTACAGATATGTTTCCCTCAATGAAAAAGGGGGAGATTGTTGGAATTATTGATTGTTTGTTGTCATTGATGGAAATCTTAGTCAAACATGTATAGCAATCATAGAAAATGGAAGATCACCTTGGGGCAGAGGAAGATCTCCTTGTGGCAGAAGAAATTCGTGATCACTGTTGATCACGATAGGATCAAGAGTGATCCTATGATTCTGAAACTTAGGAGAGGTAGCATGTAGAGAATCCATGTACATAAGGAGTAATGAGGAATAAGGAATTAAGATATTAGGAGGGTTAGCGACTAAAGATCAATGCATAACAGAATGCACAAACAATTATTAAAGCTCAGGTGAAATAGTGATGAAAAAATAATAAGGAAGAACGTTAACTGAAGCTCAGAAGGGAGAACACATTGCAGAAATGCTATCGAGATTGAAATCCATACAGTAAAAATCCAAAAGAATCGAGGAGGAATCATATCCGTTGATGTAGTTTTTGGGACAAATTTCAATCGTCGGATCATAGAGGAAACTTTCATAAAGAAGAAGAGAACCATGGACGTCTGTTGAAGATTTGGGAATGATTTAGATCGTGAGATCTAGATTAAATCTAGACTTTCAGATCGAATACTAAGAGTCATGGACCATCAATCATGGAAATGACGTAGGCATGGTGAGCTCGACATTGACCACTTTGGATAATATCAACCAAAGGAAATGTTCATGAAGGAATTTTAGCTAAGGTTGAAGTTACTAAGTAAAAGTAATTTGTCGGATCTAAGGATAAATTTGAGATCAATGATCATCATATTAGGGTTGCATAACAACATTCAACTATGAAACTAACCACTCTGGTGAAGAGATGCTAAGAACATGTAAGATTACCGGAAGGTTGAAGCCCCGAAGTCACGTCAACCATTGATCTAGGGTAAATTATGGGAACCGTCAAATCATAAGGAGATGGTAAACTCCTGTGATGACCACCCCGACGAAAAGAATCCAAGAACATATGAATTCACTCAAAGGTTTGAGCCCTTAATTTTTGAAATGAATAAGGACCATCAGATATAGACAATGCACGATGATCATTGGATCAATATAAGTGGGTCCAATTGTGGTCAACTTCGGCACTGACCACTTCAACGAAGAAGGGTTTAGGACAAGTATGTTCACACTAAGGTTGGCCCTCTGAAGTCACTAACTAAGACACGTGGAACACACATTGAGAGCCCATGTCATCATAGTCCACATCAGCAAGACCACGTTGGCAAAGACATGTTGCACATTGAGATGGTGACAAGTGTCAAGGTCTAGTTGGCACTTTAGGTATACGAAAGTCATGAATCAAGGTGATACATGGAAGCCACTCAACCACTACCACATCAACAATGACATCAACAAGCTATGTCACTCTGGGAGTATTCCCTTCAAGGATATCTAGTTCTTCCTATGAGCAACTTCCCGAAGCACCAAAGGGGGAAGTCGCGAACTAAGGTTGGTCGTTGATCTAATATCCTCTAGGATGTATCATGATCGTTAGATCAAGCATAGTGGAAATATATAGTAAGCATGAATCGCGAAGTAATTCTAAGCATTGATCTACTTCGGGAGCATCCTCGACCGGTGATCAAAGCATATTGGAATGATAGTGTAAGGAGTAATAACAACTGACAGCAAGTGGTCATTGCAGGCTTGTGACTTATTCGATTGGTAAAATTAGGAAGGATTGAATTACTTCAGAGTTTGAGTTACTCGGAGTCCCTGAGTGGCAGAGAACCGAAATAAGATCTGATCATTTGTTGAGGAGGAAGATCCATAGTCAAGATTCAAAATCACAAATTAACGTGCATGAATATTAACCTGGTGGAGGCAGTGCAATTTTGATTTTGACCATTGTATGGGGTAGCTACATGGAAAACATCTAGGCTATACACAATTCAGTGAAATTTAGTCTTGGAGAGTTGGAAGGTTATAAAAGAGAAAAACTCCCGAAGCTGCAAAGTATCAAAGAAAATGAGAGTTTTTCATTTCACGATTGAATCCCAACCATTGGATAAGGATAAGAAATTCAAACAATGACGCTTTCGAAGAAATTCAAATTTTATCCACGCACACTTATGAAAAAACATGTATTAACACTTCTGAAAAAACGCGTATCAACATTGAGATTTGTTTTTAGCTTTGCACATGTTGTGCCTTGTCCCCTTAAAGTATCACATCTCATCGTGAAAATCTCGCATTCAACCTGACTTTTCAATCTTATATCAATGTATTGTTTCCATATTCAAATACAATTGCTACTTAAGTTTATTAATGTTTATTTTGTGACAAGGAAAAACAACCTTGTAACCCTTTCTCTCATCCATGTTTATTGTTATTATTTTTAAGGAATTTCATATAGGAGTTCATATTGTTAAGAAATCCTTTTACATATTTAATTCTAAAAAAGGTTAAGTAACCTATAGGAAAAGGGGTTGTCTAATTGTTATAAGTTTTGGCGTTTTTCGTTGAAAGTGGATGATAACATATATACATGAAATCACAATTTTATTTTATTTAAATTGTATTTCTGAATGCAAAAATAAATTCAGCTTGATGAAAAACCTAAAAAACACTCTAGTTATAAAGAAGAGAAAAAACAACAAGTGTAAATACGAGTATGGCATATGAAATTCTCTTACATATTTACTTTTAACAAATGCTGAAGGGATAAAAGGCTTCCAAAAGTCCAGCGAGAACTACGTTGGGCCCACAGTTGGCATTGAATTACAAGGTAGTTCCATCCTTGGTGCTTGCAGGTTGACCTGGACGTGGCACAGTATTGATTGACAAATGTCTTTAGAGAATACAATTTTGAAGGTGATAGGTTTCCAAAATCCTTCGGTGGATTTTATTCGTTGTCCAATTAGAGCAGAGATTTTGTCGCTAATTTTTTGACATGCTAATTGAATTGAAGATCGCAAATGCAGTGCATAAAATGCTATACCACACAAATAAATGGAATGTTGATACAAATGACGACATGAAGAATAACGTGAAAAATAATCAGAGACAGAGAAACGAAAACTTGAACAATGGATTCTCCATTTCTATTCATTTAACCTCAAGTCGCCTGATTTACTCATTTACGTACGCTCAGTCGGCCATCTGCTTTGTATCTTCTCTATAGTCTGACGTCACCGTAATGATGTCAGCCTGAGTTTTTTCAGCTGATAAAGCGAAGGCGGTTGCCAAGCTTATCCTCTTTGAGAATCCATGATATTAACTCTGGTCTTCCTTATAACTTACACAGACCACGGGCCAAAGCGATATGATATGCAAGAAAAAGAAATGGCGAATAAGGAATCCAGAGGGTCCCGAGGTTGCGCATCGCATCTTGAAGGGTGAGTGGAGCCGTAACGAATAGATGAAGAAACAGGGGCGCAGTAATCCGAATAAAGAACCGACCAAAATAAAAATAAGATTACCGGCATTTACATCATCCAAAAAATAATCTTCTCTGTTTTGTGAACGTAAGGTATGTAAATATCTTCTTAATTTGTAACAAATAAATTCTCTTCATATATAAGACATACCCATCAGTAAAAGTTATTTGAAAATACCAAACAAGTCCTTTCAAAACACCACTGAAAATGACTTGAAATACTGAAGATGTCCTTTGGGTAAGCGTCACATATATTCTAGACGAGTGAATTTTATTAAATTCCAACGAGATAGAAACTTATCATTAAAGTTATACGGAAATACAAAATATACCTCGTTTGAATAATGTTGTTGTACGAAAAGGAAGATATATTATTTCTTCATAGTGAAATATGGAATTAACACATGAAATTTAAAAAAATATTAAGATATTTCAATGTAGACACTAAGATATTCCAAAGTTTACAATAAATATTTTAATATCAACTTTCTCTTTATCTTTTTTTTAATATATCTATAAAGTAGTGAAACTAAAAAAATCTTATGGTTAAAACATTTTGATGGTGATATACAATTCCTTCCACGCTCAACATCTTGTCGACATGTGACATATATATATATATATATATATATATATATATATATATAAAGAGAGAGAGTAAATCCATCTTAGCTCTAGATCTATCATGCACCAAGAGGGATCAATTTCTTGAGGTGAAAACATTTTTTAGATTAAAAAATTTGAGCAAAAGTTGCAGCCTCAAGGGATCTGATCCCTTTGAGCACATGATTAGATCTAAAGTTAAGATGGATCTTATACTCTACATAAGCGAATTTTATAAAGTCAAATTATGCATTCCAAACAAACCAAAAAATAAATAAATTATTAAATGGTTGCTAAGAAACTAGGAGTTATTTAACTCATTCAAGTTACTTGTTGAAATTTTCTCAAAATCATCACTTGAAAATGTAAGAAAAAATGCATGCATATAAGATTTAATACTAAATTGTATATATATTCCATGGAACAACATACATTGGTAGAGTTACCACTCAAACTTTCTAAGAGAGAAAATTTCTTACATTAATGGGAGATCTTAGAAGCAACTCTCAAACAAGCCACACATTGTCATTTTGAAGGCCTTGCCCCACTCTTTATCCCAAGAAAAGAGATATCCTAGTTAAGAGGGGAAACCCTACAATCAATCTAACCTCGATCATTGTATAGGAAGAGAGGATTCCTAAGTTGGAATTGACAAAGAAAACTTAACGAGTTGTATCCTACTCACTCAATGTGTGAAAACAAGCTTAGATTAAACAAGCCTTAAATATGTGTGAATTAGACAACTCTTCTTGTATAATGCCCGAAGACATCAAAGAACAAGTATAACATGTGAGAAAGTTAAACGTACCTATCACTCAAATTTTCCCATGAGATTAAGCACCAACATAATTGTTGGTGTGTGCAAAAAATGATAAATATAAGTTCACACTTAAATATAAAAATGTCAACATATGAACAATGTTCCCATTCACATGCATATCTATGGAGTGATTATATGCAATGCCATTAAAATAGAATGGCATCGACAAGAATTAAGTTATGAGCATTAGAGAATTACATGTAAACAAGAAGATAAGCCGATTAATGAGATATGAAGTATGTCATTCGTTAAACCATTCCACCATGTCCATAAAACTCTATATGAAATGATGGAGACTTATCTACCGTTAACTTTGTGAGATTCAAAACATGTTCATCATGAAACTAAATGTCAATGTTTAAGGTATTGCTTGATCCATTGCTATTATATATCAGACTTTTAGGAAACCAAGGCGTATATCATATTTCATTCACCAAAATCAAAAATCATTTAAAGATCATGCTAAAATATCATAAGACCATTCGCCTTGGAAAGGATCGTCTACCAGATGATGCAATGAATTTTAGAGGATGAAAAATTAAGATCTAATGGTTAGGTAAATGCTCCTCAACTTAATGTTATGATACTAGATCAGATTTCAAAGAAAGGGTAAATGTGTACTCCAAATAGATAGATGCATCAAAATATGTCCATTAAGTCACTAATATTAAGAGTATAGGAAAATGTGTATTCCAAATAAATAGACGCATCAAAATATGTCCATTAAGTTACTAATATTAAGAGTATAGGGATATCAATACATATATAGAATAATAATTCATTATTGATACCAAAATAATGGTACAAAACCAAGTGAATGGAAAAATTATCAAACTTGATGTGAGATACGAGATTTATTATAATAATCAAAAACAAAAATACTATAGAGAATAACAACGGAACAACATAATATATGAAACCACAACACCAAAATAATACCTTTATTGATAGGAAAAAATGTTCACATGCCTCTTCAACGGGGCAACCTCCAACAGAGAAACACTCTATTACAATAATTCTCAAGACAAAAATTCGTGTAACTCCTACTATTATTTATACTAATTTTATCTTTTAAGTATCATTCTAGAGGAAGATCCTTCTAGAAGCGGAATCTTCTATTAGGTCTTCTTAAATTGACTTATTCCAATTTATTAAATAGGTCTTATTAAGTAATGTCGGCCTTTATTACATGAAAATATATTATTCTATCTACATGAGGGATTAGGGAGGTTAGGTCCCTAACATGACCCCCCTCTTGAAAAAGAGCCTTTTCCTCAAGGCTTGAGATGAAGAAACTCTTGTAGAATGGTAGTCGGATCCAAAGTGGCATCTTCTAGAGTTGTATCTTTCCAATGCACTGAGACTTCCTTGATGGTGTGTTGACAGAGGTAATGCTTGTGTTGGTCCAAGATTTATTGTGGTTGCATCCAAATAGAACCTTCTTCATCCAACTTAGGGATACTGGTTTGATTTTGACACTTACTACCAATTACCTTCTTTAAACATGAGACATGAAAAACATGATGGAGCTTAGGATGACTAGGAAAAGATAACTTGTAATCGACGTGCCCCACTCGCTTGAGAATTGTATAAGGACCATAAAATTTGGGAACAAGCTTCTAACAATGATTTTTTTTTAGTGAAATCTACTTATAGGGTTACAGATGAAGAAACACTTGGTCCCGGTCATCAAATTGTTTTGAGGGTGTCGATAAGGGCCTCACGAACTATAATATTGTTGTCAACCTCCTGAACCTTTGATACACCTGGCATGTAGGAGAGAACTGAAGGGGGATTTTGTCCATAAACTACTTCGAAAGGAGTCATACAAGTAGTGGTATAGTAAGATGTGTTGTACCACCATTCAATGAGGGGTAACCATTGAGTCCACTGAGTATGTCATTCAGATGAAAAGAACCTAAAATAGGTTTCCAAACACTTGTTGACAACTTCAATTTGGCCATCAGTCCGGGGATGATAGGTGGTGCTGAGATAAAATTCGGTGCCCTGGAGATGGAACAATTATTTCCAAAAATTTCAGGTAAAAGTGGGATCTCTATCAAAGACAATAGAATGAGGCATGCCATGAATCTTGAAGATATTATCCATGAAAATTTGAGCCCACGTGGATGTTGTGAAAGGGTATTAGAGAGCACAAAAAATAGCATATTTGGAAAGATGATCAACTACCAACATGATGAATGATTTATTGCTTGATTTAGGTAAGCCAACAATGAATTCCATATAAATATGTTTTCAAATAGCCGATGAAATTAGGAGCGGTTATAGTGTTCCCAGGGTATTGATTGTTTCTCCCTTACTCCATTGACAGACATCACATTCAACCACAAAGGTGAGAACATCTTGTTTCATACCATCCCAGAAAAAAGAACATCCAACCCTTTCATTGGTTTTGGTGAATTCAAAATTCCTAGCTTTGGGGGAAACATGAAGCTCCAAAAGTACCATAGATTTAAGTTTCTACTGTTTGCTGAGATAAAAATAACCTTTGTAGAAAAGCTCATTAATTTTCCAAGAGTACCCAAGAGAAACTGGAGAATTGGCTTGCAATTGTTGGATAAGGACATAAATTTTAGGATCTTGCATCCATTCCCGATGAGTAGGTTGGAGCCAATTGGGTACAATGAAGGAGAGAGAAGAAAGGGATCCTTCATGTTAATACTTCTGGGAAAGAGCGTCAACAACCAAAAAAAAAATTTTCCTTCTTGTAAATTATCTCATAGTCATATCCAAAGAGCTTTGTGACCCATTTCTTTGCTCTGGGAGGAAATTCGTTGTTCTAAAAAATGCTCAAGGCTTTAATGATTTGTTTTAATTTGGAAGCATTGGACCAATATATAAGGACGTGAGAGATCCAGAACATGGAGAATGGCCAAAAAATTATTTTCATAGATTGATTGGCCCAAATGGCGCTCTAAAAGTTGTTTGGTGGTGAAGACCACTAGTTGTCCTTCTTCCATAAGAACTATACCAATTCCTTTCCCAGATGCATCACTACGGATTTTAACCTTGTACAATATTTTACTGTAAACAAATTTTCAATAGAACAACAGAAAATATACAATGGAAAATACACACATTACACAGAGATTTTTCCCCTGAAAACCCAAACTGGGAAAGCCAACATATTCTATATTCATTCATCGTGATACATTGTTTACAATACAATATACATATAGGAGCCAACGACATCCAAAACCCTAACCTAATCACCTGGATTATACAACAACCCTAATTCCTTAACTGGAAATAGAAAACCATCGGAAAAAACCATGTGCCGAAAAACTTCCCAACAATGGACACGAAAATTGAGGAGACAAGAAAAATGAGGCAAAAATACAACACATTTCCCGAGAAAAAAAATTATCTTGAGGGACTAGCACTTAGCCCATGGAAGATAGGGCGATGCCCGACATCTCCCCATGGCCTCCCATATCAAAATATATATATATTTTTTTTGTAAAACCCTTGTTTGATCAATTTTTCATTTTTTTTAACTTTATTTTAAGATAATTTTTTTATATATGCAAATTTTTTAACTTATTTTAAAAACATGTTATTTTAATGATCTTAAAACGATGTATATTATGTATTTTAAAAAACAAAATTTAATAATTTGTATAAACTTTAATATTTTAAGTGTTTGTTTGTTTTTGTTTAATAATTTAAAAAAAAAAATTTGTATGTCTTTTTCTTTTTTTTAATTTCATATCAAAAATTGTATTTCATTTAGTTTTTTTAATATGCTTTTTAATTTCTTTACATATTTTTGAGATTTTTTTTAAAATAAATATGGTTTTGGTTATTTATTTTTATTTTCCAAAAAAAATCGTTAGTTTTATATATACATATATTTTAGTTTTAATTTTTTGTTTTTATGTTTTGGTTTAATTTTCTTTCATTATATTTTTATATTTTTAAGTTAAAAAATAAAAAATTATGATTGTTTGTTTTTTCATAGTTTTTTAAATTTTAAATTTCTTAAAAAAATAAAATCGGTTACAATTTTTCTTAAAGCAGTTGTTGTTTTTTGTTATACTTTTTAAAAAACCAACTTTTAATATTTTTTTTCAATTTCTTTATTTTTTTAATGTAAATTTAAAAAATATATCAAATTAATGTTTGACGACATAGGTATTCCAACAGAGGATGAACACCTTCAGTAACCACTCACATAACCAGATCAAAGATCAACACACTCATGTTTTCACATGGTAAAACCCCTATGGGGAAACATCCACGACCCTAGCCAACATGGCCACTTGGAGCAGTTTATTAATGCAAAGAAAAATATTACAGAGAGATTTTCTCACAATCGATCATCGACAAATGACCCTCCATGCTATTTAAATAGAGATCATGGACCAATCGGGTGTTAATCCATGGATCAATGGTCGTTAAGATCAAGGAGAGTATGAACCGTCGGATCACTCTATGTTGGGAACATATCGTGACCATCGGATTTCCTAACTACAAATGCATACTAATGCATACTAAAGAAATACACTAGGAAACACACTTTTACCTAACGACATATTAGACAAAGTAGATCTTAACTAACTCCTAAGTGTCTAAATATCCTAACATCCCCCCTTAAGAACAACTTGGGATAGGATTGAAGGATTTACAATAGTGACACAATAGGAGAAGGCAGGAGGCATTAGAGCCTATCCCCCCTTAATGACAACTTCCTGAACTCCTAAAATAGACTGAAGTTTGGAAAACTTCTCTTCTGTAAGAGACTTTGTGAAAATGGCTGCAACTTGATCTTCTGTAGGGAAAAAGAGCACTTCAATAACTTGATCATGAATGAGCTTTCTGATGAAGTGCATGTGTATCTTGATGTCTTTGCTATGATGATGTTCAACTAGGTCTTTGGCGAGATTTATGGCACTCTGATTGTCACACCAAAGGTTGGTCGGATGCTGGTGGTGGAATCCAAACTCTGAAAGGATTTGTCAAAGCCACAGGGCTTCCTGAATTTCATTTACCACTGCTCGGTACTCTTCTTTTGTTGAAGAAAGTGAAATATCCTATTGTTTCTTACAGGCTCAAGTGACAGGTCCTGAACCAAGGCCGAAAACATAACCTGCAGTATACTTCCGATCATCAGGATCGTCGGCCCAATCTGAATCAGTGAAACCAACCAATAAAGGAGCCCCCCCTGAACTATAATGTATCCCAAACTAAACTGTACCATGAACATAACGAAGTATCATTTTAGCTGTTTTCCAATGGATTTCATGGGGTGTTTGCATATATCAGGCAACAAGACCAACAACAGAGGAAATATCAGGATGGGTATGAGTCAAGTATAAGAGGCTAGCAACTAACTGATGGTACAGGGTGGCATCAACTTCAGGAGAAGCATAGGTGGCAGAAATCTTGATTCCAGACTAGAATGGAGAAGGGGTTGGTTTACAATCGTCCATGTGAAAGCGACGAAGAAGGTCACAAGCATACTTAGACTGGGAAAGAAAAATTCCTTCATTGGTTTGCAAAACTTGGAGGCCAAGGAAATAGTGAAAAAAGCCTAAGTCTGTCATTTCAAATTTCTTTTTAAGGCTGGTTTTCACATGGTTTAAAAGTTTTGAGTCACTACTAGTAAGGATAAGGTCATCAACATAAAGGAAAAGGATTATGAGATGGATTCCTACTTTATTAGTATAGAAATTAGGATCATAATGGCATCTAGAGAATTTAGTGGCAATAAGAAAGCTATCCATTTTGGCATACCAAGCTTGGGGAACTTGCTTGAGACCATAAAGTGATTTCTTAAGGTGACAAACATGGCTAGAGTCATTTTGGACATATCCAGGAGGTTGTTCCATGTAGATTTCTTCTTACAAATCTCCATGCAAGAAGGCGAATTTAACGTTCCATCTGATGGACCTCCCATTTATGTGAGGCAACAAGGGCAAGAACAAGGCGGATGGAATTCATTTTTGCTACAGGGGCAAAGGTTTCATTATAGTCAATTCCTTCAACTTGGGAAAATCCTTTGGCAACTAACCGAGCCTT
>ML777752.1:110116-123538 GCA_009831015.1 Picea engelmannii | reverse complement strand
TTTTCATAAGCTTCTTCCCCTAGAGCCTCTCTCATGGCATACAAGGTAGATACAAACACAAAATATGCACTACCTAGCTTAGAAAGAATAAGATAGATGCAACGCTCTTCCTCCATCTTTATCTTACATTCTTCACATAAAATTCTGAGTTTTTTAAACCTATATAGATAGTCTCCAAGGCAAGAAAAATCATTTGGACTCAAGGTCAGTATTTGATTTTCTAACTGTTGTGCTCGAATAATATTGAGTTTACCAAACACGGATTCAATCGTGTCTCAAGCTTCTTTGGGGTCATCAATATCTTGAAGGTGGTACCTTAAATGAAGAGAGATGGAAATTTTGATTATTCCACATGCTTCATCATTCCTATTATCCCACTTGGATTTCTTATCAACATCAGTGGGTGCTTTTTCCTTTCTCAAGGTAATCCGGTACAAGCCTTTACTTCTTAATAAATCTTCCATAAGAGATTTCCATTGGAAGTAGTTATTGCTGGTAAGCAAGACAGTACTTGTAGAATCCATATTAAATATGCAGATAATGTGAATTTAAAAACTGAAACTGATGATCTGGATGGAAAGAACTTGAAAAGTTATGTGGTTTAAAAAAAAAGGCACTGAAAACGGACTTCTGATGTTAGAGTTATGCCATTTTTTAAAAAGGCACAATCAGTAACCAAATGACCACGTGATTGTGTAAGTTGTTTTATGAAGTGACCCACTTTTATAAAGAGAAGTGGGGATCACTTTTACAATGAAGTTACTTTCTAACAGAAAAGTTGCATGCAAAATAAATAACTCTAAAATAAAATATTAAAGCTACTTATAGTGATTCACTTTTATACTTGAAGTGAAATACACTTTACAATTTTAGCATGAACTTTATCAAAAAAGGTAACAAAAGAGAGACTTAAACTCAAGACCTATTACTTAATAAGGCAAATTTTTACCAAATGATATAGCAAAACATATTCTAATGTTCAGAAGGATGGTTGTGAGTGTTTTTGTTGTTGGAGAGTGTGCTAAAAAAAAACTATTTTTACACAAGAAAAAAAATTTGCTTCTTGATGACAACAAGGGTTAGATGTCGGTTAACTTACCCGGAAGATGCACCTTTTCCTATCTATTTCTGATTTTCCGAGATCACACAGGGTGCGGAGAAAAGATCATATGCAGATCTAAAAGAGTAGCAACCCGTAAATAAATAAAACAAAATCGAGATAAAACCAAAATACTACTATGCAAAAAATTAAAAAAAAATGTGTATTCAAGCTTTATACCTCCGGATCTGACTGTAATGGTCGTATATTGGGAAAACAAAAACCTTTTCTAGTGAAACAAAAAGTGTTCCTGACTGAAATGAGCGCTTTGGATGCAATGGAACAGTCCTCTTAGCCCAAAAAAGTACGAAAATGAAAGAAAGTGTAGATGAGGCAACTCGACTTCACGATCTCGATCTTCAACAGGAGCGGGTCTTCAAATAGGCTCTGATATCATGTTTAACAACATAGGTATTCCAAAATAGGATGAACACCTTTAGTAACCACTCACATAACCAAATCAAAGATCAACACACCGATGTTTTCACATGGTAAAACCCCTACGGGGAAACATCCACGGCCCCAGACAACGCAGCCACTTGGAGCAGTTTATTAATGCAAAGAAAAATATTACAGAGAGATTTTACAAGAGAGCTTCTCACAATCGATCATCGGAAAATGAACCTCCATGATCTTTAAATAGATATCATGGACCAATCGGGTGTTAAGCCACAGATTAATGGTCATTAAGATCGAGGAGAGTATGAATCGTCGGATCACTCTATGTCGGGAACATATCGTGACCATCGGATTTCCTAACTACAAATGCATACTAAAGAAACACACTAAGAAACACACTTTTACCTAACGATATATTAGACCAAGTAGATCTTAACTAACTCCTAAGTGTCTAAATATCCTAACAATTAATTTTTAAGAAATGATTTAGGAGCCAATTTTAAGTTGTTTATCGACAATGGTAGTCGTTGTCAAGGCCACAAGTTCAATTAAGTTATAATTTTGACTCCAAAAAAAAACTTGGTGCTACCGGTAACATCGATTTTTTATTCAAGGGCCAGTTTTAAATTCTTTGTCCACAATGAAATCAATTTTCAACGCAACGGGTCTGAATGGGTCTGAATGGGTCTGAATTTTAACCACCATAAAAAAAAGGTGCTACTGGTAGCACCATTTTTTGTTTTAGGGGTAAAAATAGCCACGATGAAAAAACAAGAAATATGGAGTTCTTGTTAACTTGGTAATTATGTTAAGAGTCTATCATGGAGACCAGGAGAAATAATGGGATCCTTATCCACATATGCCACTCTATGACAAGATTGAAGGACACATGACAGTATTTTGAAGTCTTTTTCAACTTTCTAAGCATCTAGGTGGACTACCATGTCGACTCTAGGTGAGGTTGAAGAAGTGATCCCACGGTTGATGAGTTGGTTGGTGTATAACCTTGATGGTATAGGAATACCATTGTCAAAATCCTAAGGGAGTGCTTTCAGTTTTCATGTTTTTATCATGTTACACATTTTACCGTTTTAGACGTATCTTCCTGAAACCATTGTCGCGCACCGAGGAGATATTAACTTCCATAAGATTTTCGGATGTGAGATCTGTTATCTTTGGTTGATCATGTTCTCTTGCAACCATTGGATGATTGGGCCTGCACTCCTTCCCACGCTTGTTTCCCAATCCTTTTTTATATGAATTGGTTCCATTTGGGTGAAGGGTTAAAGTTATTTTGGGTGATATAAGCACCTGCGTATTGGGAATGAGTCTTCGGCCCTTAGAGATTGATTTTTAGTTGTGCATTTCCTAGTGACCAACCATATTCTCTCCCTTTTTGTGTGAGCTCTTTCAAATCTCTCTTTTGACCTCTTTCTCCTAAATTTTAATCCCTTAGTCTTGATCTTGGTGCATGCTAACGTCTATAACAAAACTAGTACTAACATGGTACATGCCTAATATACACATTCCTAGCACAAATGGACGATATAGTTCCCGAGACCCAAATAATGTAGACCATGTATGTAATAGTAAAAGGAACACCTACATTCTACTGGGTGACACACAATGTAGATATAAATATATGGGCATAGGTGGTGGAATGTATCAAAGTAAGGTTCCATCACATGACCAACTTGAAATTAATGAACTAGTTCAGAGGGACTAAATATCCTCATGAACATATTTGTTTCTATGAGAGGTGTTGGAAAACCAAGAGGGTTCCTAACGCAGAATGGGTTCATAGTTTTTCCCATACCATGGATATGTTACCTAGAACCTGGTACATTTAAAAAGAGATGAGAAGGAAAATATGAGATTGGGAGAAAGTCAGAAGTCAATTGTGCATAATGTTAAAGTTTATGTCGGAGATCCTTGTGCAAAGAGAGGTTTTCTTAAAAATCAAGGATTTCATGTTCCATTGGTAGCCCGAAGACACCATGCAAAACTTTGTGTGTGCATAACATAAGCTAATGGAAAAATTAAAATAGTTGGTATATTGTTAGAAGGTTGACAGTGACGACACACAAGAAGATGACCCCTAGGGAGTACAAATCAATGATATTGAAGGTGAAAATGTAGTTGAAGGAAAGTCGTTGTATTTTTTAACCTTTTACAATTAATTACTACAAACAAATTCCTAATTAAAATAGACAGGATACAATGGAATACACACACATTACACATATATTTTTACCTTAGAGACCCAAACCGAGAAAATGAACAACCTATTTAGAGTCGCATCGAGATAATAATACATTCATCATATCTCTTCATTGTTTACAATATAATATATATAGGATCTCATGAAATCCAAAACAAATAATCCATTGACCCATATTAGTCAACAACTGTAATTACTAAACTAGAATTAGAAAACCATCGACAAAAGACATGTGCTAAAAAAACACTAAAAATGGACGTATAAAATGCCAATTTTTTCTTTTCGAGGGAGCTACCCCTCAACCCCAACACAGTGGGGCTCTTGACGCCTTGCAAAACCCCAATATTGGGGGGATATACCCCCTATGACCACTTAGGTAGGGGTGGTGGGGGGTGGGGGGGCGGGAGCCCCTATATTAGGGGGATATACCACCTATGACCCCCTAGGTAGGGGTGGCGGGAGGGGGGCTAACGCCCCCACTTCAACCCTCCTACATGCTCGACACAATGTGACACTAGGTCACATCATGAAAACAATATAACACATACCAAATATTCTCCTTCTTATTGTTTTGTTTTCATGCATGGGGTTACAAGGTTACACAATGAACAATCCAAGGTAGGAATTTCCATAGATCCTATACACCAATAGAACTTCTCATTTCTCACAATTTTTTTTAATGATTCCACAACATTCTTGAAATTTTCCACTTTCATCAAGGACACCTTATTTCCTTCAAACATGTCTCTCGTAAAGTGTTATTGAACATCAATATTCTTTGAATTTGAATGATAAGATAGGTTCTTCTCCAACAAGATTTCACTCTAACTATAAAAATATATCCTTACAACTTGTTGTACCATCCCAATACCTGAACACAATCTTTGTAACCATATTTCTTTATTTCTTGCATGATCGATTGCCATGTGTTATGTTGTAGTTGATAGTGCCACTACAAACTATAATTTTCTCATCAAACTAATTGCTCCTCCAAACATGTTAAACACATACCCACTTGTATATCTTTTGCGATCCATATCTCCAACCCATTCTGCATCAACTAAGCCATATATGTACAACACTTTGTCCAAACATGGTCTTCCTTGGTATCACAATCCATAACTAGTAGTACAACACAAACACATAAAATCCCTCTTTACTATTTTCCAATGCTTCTTCCTTGATTTGGAAATAAACGTGCTCAAAAATATAAATGCATGTGCAATTTCTGGTCGAGTATAGACCCCTGCATAAATCAAACTTCCAACCGCACTAGCATAATTAACATGGGACATGTCTTCTTCCTCTTCATGTGTCTTGGTACAATTATCCATAGATAAATTTACACCTATAGGAACAATGACCATGAGTGTTTTTCATTCCTTCATATTAAAACTTTGCAATATTGTCTTGACATATTTCTTATGATTTAACCAGAGTTTTCTTTTTTCTTGATCTCTTCTAATTTCCATGCCCATAAATGAAATTTGCAACAACAATATATTTCATGTCAAATTTAGAGGACAACTTGTTTTTCACATCCTTGATTTATCCAAGTGGATATTGGTGGCCACCCACTTGTTCCAAATTCCAACTAGCTCATCTTGATAGTTTTCAGTTCAACATGTTTCTCTATAATGGGAACAATTCTTTTCAATTGTGGTTTCTTCACTTTCATGGATATCTTGAAGCCCTACACAACATCTAGGTGGATATTGGTGGCCTCACACCTATTCCAACTGGCTTATTTTGGAAGTTTTCATATCAATACATATTTTGGTACTTCCAAGATCATTTTGGGGTTCTAAACAGTTTTTTCTTGGATTTCCATAGTCAAACTATAGACAGAGTTAGATTTTGATGGCATAATGTGTATTTATCGAAAATACCTTTCCAACGAGATATCACGTTCCTAAAATGGATATCGTGTGCAAAGGTTACGACCCCGAGAAGTCAATGTACTAACTTACCCAAACGAGGCCCACATGACTTTTGGCGTTTCATCTCGTAGGGTTAGTTTTTTGGATGTCTAGGGTTTTGGCATTCATTTTTATAATAAAAATGTCTTCAGAGCCTCACTGTAATCATCATCTTGAAAATAAGCGTAGCCATCACATCTCTTCTCAGAGATAAATATGCCTCCATTCTAACGCGTCTTGCACTCTGTATTTTTTACAGTCTCTGTACAATTATTTCATTAATATAAATCATGTATTGTTGTATCTCTCTATTTCTAGAAATTTTCACGAGTATTCATTGTAATACCTTTTCTTTCATTTCATTCTGAAAACACTCTAGATCAGTTGTATCAGAGCAGGCTTCTCTTGATTATTTTTTTTTTTCAGTGCATGTCCCCAATGAGTTCCGAGTATAACAGGTTGGGTCTCAATCTTGTCTCCCTTGAGAAAAATTACTCTCGCACACCCAATAAACCCCCTATGGAAGTATAAAAGAAAAATGGTAGAGCAGAAGATTATATTAACTTGTTACTTAAGTAATCTCTCGTGTGACAGAGGGACGAAATGATGGAGAATTTTGCACACATCCTTCAGTGCATGTGATAGAAACAAGTGAATCTTCACCAAGAGGCCATTTTGGAGGAACCTCTCTCTTCATGGTACAAGTTAATTTTTAGATTCCCATATTTGAAGGTCAGATAGATGCGGATGCCTTAGAAAAATGGTTAAATCTGCTAGAAGTTTAATTCTCTGTTCAAAAAATTTCTGATAGGGAAAATATCGCCTTCGCACTCCTCAAGGCTCTCCCCCATGTCAAACATTGGTGGGAAACTTACTAGGATCAAAGCTCCATAGAGGAATATGGAATATATGGGGCCGAGCCCACTTGGGATTTTGTTTTGGATGCAGTCAAGGAACAATAATACCATGTTGATAACTATTAAGACCAGTAAATGAGATGGACCACACTGCGGAAAGAGAAGAGCCAAATAGTGTCATAGTTCACAAACACTTTCCATACCTTACGCACCAAGTTGGGTATCAAAGACTCTGAGAAACATATGGTTCTGAAATACCATGGGGATTTGCATAGGTACATCCAAAATGAAATGGATTTCTTAAACATCTCATCATTGGGAGTTTCCTATCAATATGTTGTCAAAATCAAGCAAAAATTTAGGAACCAGAACAAATGGGATTTTGGGTATGCAAATCCACAAAAACCAAAGCATGGTAAAGACGGCCCTAAACAACAACCTCCAGAAAACCAATCCAATACATAGGAAAAGAAGGTTAAAGGAAAGATGAAGAATGACATTGGGAAGTGGTGTGACTTCCACAAAATTCCCTGGCACAACACCAATAAGTGTCACTCGAAATAGTCATTGGTGGTCGAGGTCAAAGACAAGGAGCTGAACCCTGATTGAAAATATGGTCTAGAAAATATTGAAAATAGATAGATGATTGATGCAGATCTCATTTCTATTGTCATGACCACAACAATTTAACCAAAAGAACCAGTATATATTGAAGAGGGGGAGTGCCTCTTCCATTCATAGATATGGGTGAAGGGGAACCCGTTGAATTTCATTGTTGATAATGACATCCTTAAGAACCTCATCTTAGCTGAGTTCATAAAATAGTTTGGGTTGTTGACAATACCACACCCACAACCATACAAAATCAAGTGGCTTCACCAAGGATGAGATCTATGTGTCAGCCAACAGTGTCGCTTTTCCTATGGAATCCATCCCTTCAAGGATGTGGTAGTGTGTGATGTTACCCCTCTTTATATCCATGATTTGTTTTAGGCCAACCCTATATGTGGAAACGAAATTTTGTGGGAGGTCATCTCTACAGGATACCAGAAGTAGTTCTAACTACTGTTCCACCAAAACAGTGTCGCAAGGTAATCTCTCATACTGCAAAATTCATCCTATTCACAGTCCGTTCAAAGGATTCGTAGAGGACCACTACAATGACTGCAACCTCAACACATTATATCCAACATAAGAACATTGCAGAAGAAAAATAAGATATTGTTCCTTCACCTACAATGTTTCCTACACAATTCCCCATCAAGCCCAGAGACAATAGGTTGGTGGAAAAAATTCAACCCCGTCAACAATAGGTTCATGACAACCTTCCACATACCAAGAAGCACAACTTATCCCACAAGGAACACGACTCACCAAGATTCAGAATTAAAAAACACTTCCCACTCTTCCTCGGGCGCTCAACGCAATGGAGACCATTACTTCCTAAGGGGGCTGGATTGATCCAGGTGGATATTGGTGGCCACCTACCCATTCCAAATTCCCACAGGCTCATCTTGATAGTTTTAAGTTCATCATTTTTCTTTGTAATGGGGACAGTTCTTTGTAATTGTAGTTTCTTCACTTACGGGGATGTCCTGAAGCACTACACATCATCCATATGGATATTGGTGGCCTCCCACCTATTCTAACTTCCTTATTTTGGAATTTTTCATATCAATACATCTTTTTGTAATTCCAGGGCCGTTTTGGGGCTCTAAACAGTGATTTCTTGGCTTGCCACAATCAAACTATAGACAGAGTCAGAGTTTGACAGCATAATGAGTATTTCTCAAAAAGACATTTCGATCGAGCTATCACGTGCCTAAAACAGAGTTCGTATGAAAAGGTTATGACCTTGAGAAGTTAATGTACCAACTTACCCCAATAGGGCCCACATGACTTTTGGTGTTTCATCTCCTAGGGTTAGGTTCTTTGATATATAGGGTTTTGGAATTCATTTTTATCATAAGATAAAGCTTCCTCCGTTATAGTGATTCTTACACTCAATATTTTTTACAGTCTCTTTACAATTTTTTCATTAGTAGAAATCATGTATTGTTGTTTCTCTTTGTTTCTGGAAATTTTCATGATTATTTCATTGTAATATATTTTGTTTCATTTCATTCCAAAAAAAAATTGGATCATCAATAATATCCTTGTCATTTCATATCAGCAACATATCATCCAAATACAAGAACAAATAAATAAGATGATCACCAATTAATTTTAAATACACAAAGTGATCTTCTTTTCTCACTGTGAAGCCAAGTCCCAACATATAACTATGGAATTTTTTATACCACGTCCTTGGTGATTACTTTAAACCATACAATGAATTTTTCATCTTGCATACTATCTCTTTCTTTCCCTTCACAACAAATCATTATCACTGCTTCATGTAGATTTCTTCCTCCATATCCTCATGTGGGAAATTTGTTTTCACATCCATCCGTTCTACCTTAAATTCAAATGAAACATCGAAAAATAAAATAAATATAATATAACTTAATATGGAAACATGAGAAAAAATTTCACCAAATTTAACCGATCTTTTTGTTTCTCCAATTTTCCTTTTGCATTCATCTTCTTCTTAAACACCCATTTGTATTAATGTTCCATATAATACATGGCAATTAAAAAACAAATAAACCTGATATAGACATAGAATAAGCACCTAAAATGGATATAATTAGTTATTACTGGGACCAGGAAATGGTAACACAAGTGGTAGAATTGTTGAAGGTGTATGAAGAAATGTTTCTAAGAAGCTTCTCAGAAATGAAGGGAATTGCAGGATCCCTTGATGATATGAATATTTATTTAAATCCAGATGTCAATCCAGTCAAGAAGAGACCATATCGATCGAACCTAAAGTATAGGTGGAAAGTTAAAAAACAATTGGACCAAATGCTCAAGGCAAAGATCATTTTCCATGTTGAGGAATCATATTGGATTAACATGATGATGACGCAAAAAAATAATATGGGCAATATCATAATATGTATAGGTGAAAATTAAATGTAGCATGGGTACACGATCCCTTTCTTACACCATTTATGGTAAGACCTATACAAAGCCCCATTTTGTGAGTAAAACCCCTTATTAAGCCCTATATATTGAAATATTACATTTATGGTATTATAATTGTATGTCGGATAAAACCCCTCATGGTACCCTTTCTTTATAATTGTACCCTTTGTATCCTATACATATACCAAGATGACCTAGTCTTAGGGGCATCTTATTATGTTTATAGTATTATAATTGTATGTCGGCTAAAACTCTTCATGGTACCCTTTCATTATAATTGTACACTTTGTCTCCTATATATATACCAAGGATACCTAGTCTTAGGAACATCTTATTTCATTTGATATTATATTTTTAGTTAGATATATTTTAAAAGGAGATTTATCCCTTGAATGGGACTGTAATCATTTTATTTTTATCATTTTTTAATGTGTTGGATCATAACATTTGGAATCAGAGCATAGGTCCTAGGGTTTTTCTTCTTCAAGAAATTCATCTTGGAATTTTTTCTGTAACTCTTTTTCCCAGGATGCTTAAGAAAATGAAACTTGGATTTTATTTACAATACATATCAAGGTACATGTGGTTAAAATTTCATCTTCTGGGTGAATACAATTTCAGAGATATATGTTGTGGAAGATAGGGTTTGTTGACTAGTCCTATAATAGGTGTTTTGGGTAAAATAGTCAGATCATTTTCAGAGACGATCCAAATTCTATGAGACCCATTGAATTTTATAAACGAAATTTTGTATTATTTATGGTATAAATTTTGAAAAACGTTGTTAAATATTGGACATGTGGCATTCTGTACAAGTTTTCTCTCCCAGAGGGGCCAAAAATCAGGAAGTTTTGGGAAAGTTACTCTAAATTTCACTTGGCACATCCAATTTTGGATACAACTATAGAATTCTAGAGAATACATTTCATAGTAGTACAGGACAAAATGTTAGACTTAGAAGGGATAAAATTTTACAAATACATCAAAAGGAAGGAAGGTCATCCATGAGGACAAACTCCTAATTAAGGGATTGAAAGGTACAAAACTTACAGTTGGCATAACCTTTTGTTGGAAGATGTTGTTTTGGTGATTCAAAATTTTTCATAAATAGGAAAAATAGGATAATTATTATCTTTATTCCACGTGGCTCTAAAAGAGAGTTCAACACTGATTAAGCCTCTATAAGTCTCATCTAGAACTCATGAAGAACGTGATGGTATACATAACAGGCTATCCAAATTGGAGGATCAACTTAGTGATTTGACTTCTAGGTCAATAAAAAATAATTATTTGGTAAAATCACAATGAAAAATTCAATAAATGGAAAATACGATAGATGAAATAGAAAATAAGATGGAAGAAAATAAGAATGACATGGAGAAGAATATGGATGAAAATAAGGAAGAAATACAAAACTCCATGAAGGAATTGCAAAATTTAATGCCTTTCATGACATTTCAGGCTCTAGATGAGGGAATCCCTAAAGGATATATCAAAATGAAAGGAACTCACAAAAATAAGGTTAGTATTCAGGTTGAACAACCTTCTTATAATAAGCACTTTTCAAGTGGATTTAACTCTAATAGTGGAGTTAATTACGATGGGGATCCTGAATTCAACTTTTCCAAGATTGAATTTAAGAAGTTTGATGGTATAGATGTCTTTACTTGGGTGAACCAAATATTGCAATATTTTGAACTGCATATTGTTTTTTATGATAAGAAAAGTATTCACATAGAAACTTTCAAATTTGAGATAAAACCATATCAATGGTATCAATATGTAGTTAAAAGGAAGCCCCCTTTTTATAATTATACTTGGGATTTATTTACAAGAGACTAAGAAGCACAATATGTGAATGTTTGGGAACAATACTATGTCAATCAATTGAAAAGAGTCAAGAACTTAGGTGATATTTAATATCATAATTCCAAATTTCAAGTATTGGCCATAAGGGTGGATAACATAAGTGATGAACAATTGTTCAAAACTTATTATGGAGTGTGATACCTCAGGCCATTGAATTGGTGCAATTTTAATGGAAGAAGGAAGGATGCTTGCAATTGAAAGCAACCAACTTAAAGGATAAAACTTAGTAAAACCCATTTATGAAAAAAAAAATGTTGTCCATACTACATAGAGTTCAGAAATGACACCCTTACCTAATAAGAAGACACTTCAAGGTAAAAATATATCATGATAGTTTGAAGTAGTTCTTATAGCAAGGACTATCTTCAAGAGAGAAATAAAAATGGGTCACCAATATGCTAGGTTATGAATTTGAAATTATCTACAAAAGAGGAAAGCATAATGTTGTGGTAGATGCCCTTTCAAGGAAATAAAAATAAATAGAAGTTTCACTATGTGCTATTTCTATTATGCAATCTTATTGGGTGGAAGAAGAAAGATCAAGAGGTATGCAAGATCATTCAACAACTACATGAGGAACTTGGTTCATTATATAAATTTATATGGAAGAATTTGTTTCTATGATATAATGATCAATTATATTTATGTAAGAATTCCCAACTCAAATAGGTCCTTCTGTAAGTGCACACTTTTCCTATAGGAGAACATTCAAAATTCTTGAAAACATACCACAGGATCAAGAAGGATTTTTTTAGGGAATCTATTGAAACAAATGTTCAAAAATTTTTGTTTGAATGTTTCATCTACCAAAAAACTAAGGGAGCAACAATCAAGATGTCGGGTCTCGTACAACCACTAGCTATGCCAATTCAATGTTGTGAAGAAGTTTCAATGGATTTTATTACAAGTTTACCCAAATCAAAAGGAAAGAGTTTCATCATGGTAGTAGTGGATCGACTGAAAAATTACGCCCACTTTTTCTCTTTCTCATCCTTTTAAAGAAAGTATAGTATACAAAAAATTCATGGAAATAGTTCAAAATCTACATGGAGTCTGCAAGATTATTGTAAGTCACAAAGATCCAATTTTCACTGGAAATTTTTGGACTAAATTATTTTCTTATTTGGGTACTCAGTTAGCTCACAACTCATCTTACCACCCTCAATATAATGGGAAAACTGAGATTTTGATTACATATCTAGAAGGATATCTTTGTTTTTTTGCATCTGATAAATAGACACAACGGGTCAAGTGGTTTCCCTTGGCGGAATGGCGGTACAATACATCCTTCCATACTTCATAAAAAATGTCCCCATTTCTAGCACATTATGGATATCATACTCCATCCATTACATCATCCTTTAAAGGGAATACAAAGTTTTAGACAGTGGAGGACCACATATGGAACCAACAAGAGGTTCTAAAACTATTGAAGGACAACTTGGTTATCGCACAAAATAGGATGAAACAAAAAGCAGATCAACATTGTAATGAAAGGGAATTTGAAGTGCGATATTGGGTATTTATGAGGATACAACCATATAAACAAATTGCCTTCCTGCAGTAAAATAAGGAAAAATTCACACCCAAATATATGGCCCCTATAAGGTTTTACAAAGGATTCTAAGTATGGCTTACAAATTGGAGTTTCCTCCATCGTCACGTGTACATCAAATCTTCCATGTTTCTTGTTTAAAGAAAGTAATGGAAAACAGGATCCCAATAAAAAATATTTTACGAGAGAATAATGAAGAAGGGGAAATCATACTAGAACCATAAATAATTCTTAAAACAAGGATTAAGAAACTAAGAAATTGAGTAATCATGGAGTATGTTGTCAAATGGAAAAACCTACCAGTGGAAGAGATAACATAGGAAGATGAATTTCTCCTAAAGAAATACCCACAGATTAGTAAAGTGTTGAGGAAAACTATTGTTTCAAGGGGAGGGGCATGTTAAGACCTTGACAAAGCCCCATTTTTTTTGTAAAACCCCTTATTAATACATAGATATTGAATTATTACATTT
>ML777752.1:88092-109847 GCA_009831015.1 Picea engelmannii | reverse complement strand
CTCATATGATATTGTATTATTAATTGGATGTATTCTAAAAAGACGCTCTCCTTTGAAGTTGGCTATAATCATTGTATTTTTATAATTTTTTAAGTCATTGGATCATAACAATTTACAGATGAGGTATTGGAGAATGTTGGTGGTTGTGAATCTTACTCATTCATAGATTCATTCTCAAGATATCACTAGGTGTGATTCAAGAAAGAAGACAAAGACAAGATAATGTTTGTGATGGATTTGATCTCATTTTCACGCATAGTAATTCCATTCACCTTGAAGAATGCACATGCAATGTTTTATATAATTGTGGTCATGACCTTTAAAGAATTCATGCATAAGTTTCTAAAGGTGTAATGAAATGATTGGATAGTGTTCATCTTGTTAGCACTGAGAGTCACCCTTAGATTGTGGGAGCATAAGCCTAGTACCCATCAGAGTTCTTGGTGGATGTTGGTTTTATATGAATGGAGATCAATGGACAAAACTCAATATATGAATGATGTTAAACATGGAACTGAACAAGAAATGAATATGGAATTGAGGGCCACAATAACTTCAGTCAGTGAATTTATTTTAAGTGTGACCAGAGGGGAGACCTAGTGGGAAAGGTGAACAAGACCGCTATGGGCATCAAGCTTTCAAGAAGCTTGGAGAAGAAAAACTTAGAATCAAGATCACTCTTAAGCTCAAGTTTCAGACACTAAAATATATCCAAACAACACAGTCACAAAAACACAATGATCAAACCTACATCAAAATGCATCTACAACAACTCGACTGGATCCTCCATGCTCGATCCATTCAGTGTAAGAGGGAAAAAGATAACAAGGGATCTAACTAAAACTAGTCACGATGCCGATATAATCAAACCTACATTACAACATGATAACAACCCTCGAATGGATCCTCCATGCCCAGGTATTTTATCATAGTTTTTACAGAGAGATGAACACAGGATGAGTTCTATTAATATGAACGTATCAAATTTGATACATAACCAGAGAACCGTTCTAGCATAAAAAAATTACAAAATAGGGAGCTTCTTCTCAACCAGTTGACCACTTAACAAAATATCAAAACTACCTATTTATACTCAGAACTGTCTACAACCACCAGGGGCATGATCGGGTCACTGCATTCAAGGATTTCCGTCGGCCTCTTCTTTTGTCAAATTGTGCATGTATTCCTCTTTCAGAAGCGATCTCGGATCAGCATGGGCCTGTAGAGAAATCCATCCACAGGGGAACTTCATGATGACAGTTAGCCTCCATTCCAATTCTTCCATGCTTTCCATTTATGGGGTGAGACAAGGTTTCAACCACCACCCCTCGCTCATTAACTACTTTCATCGGGATCAAGACGAGGCTTGAACACTCAGGGAGCTACCATGCACTTCTAGTGGTTCTTCGAGTCAGCCTGGCACCTTGAAATCATGATAATCTCACTCTATGACTAACATGGGAGATTTTCAGCCTTTGATGCAAAACTCGTGAAATTTATGCCCTTTCCTTCATGCTCCCAAAGCTTCTGGTGCTAGCTTCTTTTCCCTTTTCCTGCATGTGACCTCAAGCCATGAACCGAATTTTATCTCTAAAGGTGCTTTGGGACTTCGCTTTTCGGGGATATTCACAACACCAGACCACAGACTTCTTGATGCCCTCTTTGACGAAAATGACCTATTCAGATGGACGATTAGAGTAACATTTCCTTCGATGACCGTGATTGATTCCTCGAAAACCTGAGTCGCCAACCATGCAATGGGCACTTAACTTTCTTCCTGGACCCTCTTTCCACATGACCACGAGCTGTGACCCTGGGCCCAATTCCTGGGCGCTTCGCAACTTCTCTCTTTGGGAAACTTGCGGCTTGCTCCATACAAAAACTCTGATTCACGAAACAGGGAATCTATTGATCTGTTGCCACATTCCCCTCTGGATCAGACGTCTCTTGCTACTTTTGGGTTTCGGGACTTTTCACCTTTGATGAACAACTTTAGAAATAATTCAATTCCCGATTCCTGCAATAATTTTCCACTGTCGATCTCATCCAATGAGATCTACAGTCCAGATTTAACCTTTTCTTGACCTATGACTTCAGGATTTTGTTCTGTCACTATATTTCACGCGAATTTAAGATTTTGAATGCCCGCAAGCCCGATCTGAACTCGTCATGGAATTCTTGTCACTGTAAGTTGAACTCGCCCATTAGCTTGATTTGAGTTCACAGCGGATCACTCTGATTGTTGCGCTATGTGCCCATGGTTGTGTCCTGTGAAAAAAAAGACTTAGACAATTAGTTGTGGGCTCGGGAAAACAAAAGGATCAGTGACAGTGGTAAAAGGAGATGGGTGTTCATCTTTAGGGAAATACATAGAGGTTGTGGGTCGAGAATTTTTCAAGTAAGACAACAGAGGGAAACAAGTCACCCAACAAAAGGGGCAAGCAAAAACGACTTTGCCATCTGAAAAGGAAAAAATTAAAGACTTTCATGTGATAGGGAAAGAGAGGCAAGGAAAAACTTGCAGAATTGGGTACTAAAAATGAAGACATACGACTCCAGGGAACATCATGTGATAACATTGGCTCTACAGGGGATGGCATGCTCCCTATGAGCTTCCAAGAATGCACAACTACAATGCCTTAGATTTGGGTTATGGAGTCTCTTATTAAAAATAAAAACAAAAGAAAAACAATATCTATAATGGTGGGAAGCCAATCATGGATTAAATAAAATATTTCTTTAGAAAATGCCCATTGGCAGGGCCACCCAACACTTCAGAATCCTCCAAGTTCTGCAATTTGTAAGTGTTGTTCGGGAATACCTCAGAAATATTGAAGGGCTCAATCCACAAGGCTTCAAATTTTCCATGTTTACCTTTTTCTTTCTTGGGGCCATCCCATTTTAGCACCAGATCCCCCAGCTAGAAATCCTCCTTGTTAGTTTGTTTGTCAAAGGCTCACTTTATTTTCTGCTAATGGTCTTGTGCTTTATCAAGCAACTTCTCTCTGGTCTGTTGCACTTCTACCAGCTACAATATCCTCCAGACCATGTCATCAGGTTCTCCTTGGTAGTCCTTGAGTAACTTTTCCATAGGAAAAGCAAGCTGAGCAAGAAATATTTCCTCAATTCCATACACCAACTGGAAGAGGGAAATGCCTAGTGATCTTTTGTGGTAACTCTATTAGCCCATAATGCAAAATTCATCTTTGAATCCCAAGATTTCTTGTTATCTTCTACCAGATTCTTGATGATCTTTATGAGGCTCTTGTTAGAAGACTCTGCTAAACCATTTCCCTGAGGGTAGTAGGGAGTAGAGTGGACTAGTGTGATCCCATAATGCTCACAAAAATTAATTAATGGCTCAGCCCTGAAAGAGGCAACATTGTCTGTAACGATCTTGTTTGGACAGCAAAATCTGGACATGATGTCCTCAAGAAAATTTATGATTACTTTGTGGGAGGCACTCCTTGTGGGGATGGATTCTATCCATTTGGTAAAATAATCAGTGGCAGTCAAAATCCACCTGCTCTGGCCACTTAAGTCTGGGTGGATTTCTCCAATGAAGTCAACACCCCACTGTTGAAAAGGTCTAGAAACTGCTACAGGCTTCAAAGGAAAATATTTTAACTACTTATTTCCAGAAATTTTTTGACACTTGGTGCAGGCTCTCATATTTGCGCAAATATCATTGTAAAGGTTGGGCCATAAATACCCATCTCTAAGGATTTTGTAAGCTGTGGTCCTCCAAAAATGATGTCCCGCATATGAGCTGTCATGAAAATCAGTATTAGCCTTTTGGGATTCTTGTGGGTCTAGACACCTTAATAGAACTCTCAAAGGATCCTTCCAGTACAAAATCTAATCAATGATACAATACTTGATTTCTTTCAGTTTCAAAACTCTCACCTTATTTTTGTCCAAACCATCAGGAGGCCTCAACTTCTGCATGAAGTACGTGATATATTTATACCAGGTGCATTCTTCTAAGTCAGGGATGACATGACAGTCTTCACCAACAATCTCAGCTTGCTAACATTCTGAGTCTATATTCATGAAATTAACCCCCAATGCCTTGCATTTAGACTCAACTAGTAACTTGGCTAAACCTTGGCCTTTCACCAATTTGGTGGGTTTGATTTCCAGGTCAAACTCCAAAATCTTGGCAATCCACTTGCTTCTACTCCCATCTATATCAGGTTGGATCAGTATCTCATTTACTAAAGCCGAGGGGACATATGCAGTAATTTTTTAGTGCAGATCATAGATTCTAAAAGCCTTGAGGTCTTTCACCAAATCATAATCCTACTTCTCCATGATATCATATCTCGTTTCTACATCTCTCAGTGCTCTACTAAAAAAGGAAATAGGTTGTTCCAACCCCTCTAAATTTCTCTGTAGAAAAACAACAACTAATGTATCTGACGAAGCGAAGGAAAATATAAAAAATTCCTTGGAATAGTCAGGGTTGATAAGCATAGGTGCTTCAGTCAATGCCCTCTTGATTTGGTTGAAATAATTTCGGGACTCAGCAGTGCATTTCACTTCATTCCCCATTCTAAGAATGGTTGTAATTTATTTAACCAACTTAGGAAAATTTGAAATGAATCTCCTTAGAAAATTGATTTTACCCAAGAAAGACTGAACCTCTTTCCTAGATTTGGGAAAAGACAAGGACTGGATGGCCTCTACTTGGCTTGGATCAATTTTCATCCCTTCAGTTGACACAATATGCCCCAACAATTTTTTCTCTTTCATAGAAAATAGCGATTTCTTAGGATTTAGAGAGAGACCAAACCTTCTACACTTCAAGAAGACTTTCTTCAGATGATAACAATGCTCTCTATCATACCTAGAGAATATTGTAATGTCGTCTAGATAGACGACTACAAATTTATCCTTTTCTCCAATGAAGGAAATGCCCATATCTCGTTGGAAGGTCGCTCCTGCATTCATCAATCTGAAGGGAATTTTAGCATACATGAATGTGCCCCAAGGAGTTGTAAAAGTTGTATTATCCTCTATCTTTAGGAAATATAGTGGTCTGGTTGTAACCCGAAACCATCGACCATAGACATCCTGTTTGAACCAGTCACTCTTTGCAAAATGTGCTCCATTTTCGGCAAGGGGTAGTTATCCTTTTTGGAGTTCCTGTTCAAATTTTTGAAATCAACACACAACCTGATTTCCCCATTCTTCTTCCTCACAGGAACCAAATTAGCTAACCATTATGAAAATATCAAGGGGATGATGATCTATGCATCCATCAGCTTCTTCACCTCTTTTTCCATAATCGAAAACATCATGAGATTTATCTGTCTGAGCTTCTTCTTGAAAGGCTTGGCCTCTTCCTTCAAAGGGATTTTGTGTTCAATGATTCTAGTGTGATATGTTCTCAAATCCTTGTATGTCCAAGAAAACACATCAAAGAACTCCATCAAGAGTCTAACATACTCAACCATTTTCTCATTGGATAAGATGCTAGACAATTTGACCCATTTGGGGTCCTCCTTCGTTCCTAGATTGCATTTGGTGACATCAGCCTCTTCAGTTGATCCTTCAACTTTTACAAAAACATCATTGATGTTAAACAATCTCTCCAAAGGGACAAGTCCCTTTGGAATATGGTTTCTAGGCAAATGAACAATATGATGGTTAGCAATCTTATTCATAAAAGCATCAACATAAGGGATTTCTTCAGAATCCTAATCCCGATCAATATGCATATCAAAAAATTCCTCCATGGTCTCAAGGAACTTTTTTACTCGTTATCATCCTCAAATCCCTTCCAATGTTTGACATTGTCAGGAATAGAGGGTCTATAGTTTATATCCACCTCATACTTGAGTTTTTGGGGCAAAGGGGCCTTGAAATTTCTTACTAAGACCGCCAAAGAATCTTCCACAGAGTTCTCCTCCCTTGGGACAAATGAGATATTAAAATCCATGAAGAAACTCTCAATCATATCCCAGACTTCATTTATGTAGGCTCTCAACCTTGGGTTCTTATCCTGATACAACTTTTTGACTTGATGAACAATCAGCTCAGCGTCCCCAAACACTATTAGCTCCTTAATTTTCATGTCTCTGGAAGCTCTCAAACCGAAGACAAGAGCCTCATATTCTTCCACATTGTTTGTTGTTTCAAATTCCAACTTGCAGGAAAGAGATATGGGCTCTTGGGTAGGGGAAATAAAAACCACTTCAGCACCAGCACCTTCCCTAGAAGAGGCTCCATAAAAAAAAAATCCACACAGAGGTCTTGGGGGGAGGATCTTCACAAACGGTAACAGGTTTCTTTCTTATTTCAATAGGTGGCCGAGGAACATCAGAGAGATGCAATATATTGGTTCCTAAATCTATATCAACTAAGAAAATGGGGTGGTTGATGGGATTTGCATCATCACTGATGATGTAAGCAAGCTATGCTTCTCTATAAATCCTTCTATGTTCCCCTCCAAACATAGGGATGGTGGCATATGACAGATCCATCTACAAAGTTACCCCTAGTCTTTTGATCCAGGATCTAGAAAATATCATCCCAAACTTAGGAAGGACATCATCTACCACAATGTCCATGACCACACTCTTCGTGGGAAATTGAAAAAAGGAAACAACCAGGTCCTTAATAACCTCGAGGCATTTCACCTTCCTAGAATTGAATGAATACTGGTCATGGTAAGTTTTTGTGACCTCCAACCCGACCTCATCCATGAATCCATCAAGAAATTGTGCAATACTTTGTCATGAATATTCAATGATGTGTAAAAAGGAGGTGAGCAATCATCTCTATCCTCTACAAAAGGCCCTAGTATGACAACTATATTTTCATCTTGGAGGTTGACTGAGTCTGTGGAATGAGATGAAGGTTTGGGTTGCAACATTTTGGAGAGGCACCTTTTCAAATCCTCATGCTTGACTAACTCTGACAGAGGAACCGGGATCCTAATATTTTGAATCTCATGCTCAAGTTTAAAAGAGGAGGGGGGCTTGAGAATCTCCCTCAGTTCTAGGATAGCACTTTTGACCATGGACGGTTGGTTGTACCCCTCTTTCTTTTCTATTGTCTACCACATCTTTGGAAAACTTCTTTTTTCTAGCAGGATGATCATAAATATCAAACTTCCCTTCTTTCTTCTTTGACCTCAGGATATATCTATTTGGATTATTGCTAGTTTTTTCCCCCTTACTCAACTCATTTAATGGACTATCCATGACAGACTCCTCATATGTGGATTGGGTTAAATGAGGAAATGAGGAGGTGTCCCCAAGACAATGGATTTCAATATCAACATCTTCTTCCTCTCCTTCATCAATAACAAGGTTATTTTGGAGAGGATATTGAATTATCTGATCATACCTATCAATGTTTCTTTGATCTCTTTGGATGATCTTAGGGGAATTGTTTGGTATTTTGAAGCTACCCCTATTATCAGTATTTTTGGGATACCTATAGCTCTGCTTTGCCTCCAATTTCAACCTTTCCACATCAGCAGAAAGTGATTTTACCATCTTGACCATTTCATCTTCTGGAGGGTGGGCAGTCGAGGACTCAGAGGTCGAGGCTTTAGATTTACCTCTTCTCATGTCTCTATCATATTTACTCATGAGTTTGTCTACTACCAATAGATTAGATTCTACTTCAAGGGTTATGTCTCACATATGAACCAAAGAGGTATCCCTTCTCCCTCTTAACAGGAGGAAAAAATCAAGGTCAAAAGCACTATCATAAGTAATCTTGACAGAGGTTTAAGTACGTTTTATTTCAAGGTGAATCTTATTATACATCTTATTGAATATTTTTTAGAAATATGAAACAAATTCCCCTTCTTTCCTCTTAAGTGCCACAAACTCTAGAATATAATAAAGAAAGTATTTTTTATCCCCCCAATGTCTTAAGAATGCATCATCTAGGGCTTCAATCCTATCAATGGATCCAGAATCCAAGCCCCTAAACCATCTCCTAGCCTCTCCATCAAGGATATGAATGAAAACTCTCATCCATACATCTTCATTTACATTGACATGATTATCTGCAAAATTGTAAAAGACTGCAAGGTGGTCCTCTGCAGTTATGCTTTCCTCCCCCATGAAATTGGGAAAATCCTTAAGGTAATTTGTGTCTGGGAGAGCATTCATAGGCTGAGGTAAAACCAGAGGGGTGTATCTAGCATCCAATATCTCATCCATTATGTTCCTAGGAGGATTAACACCCACCATTGGGATGTGAATTGGAGGAGAACTAGGAGGAGATGGAGCTTGGATAGGTACGACTATAGTTGTGCTTCTGGGAGAAAAAGGAAACATCTAATTGTTGGGGGGAAACATTGTAGGGCTCGAGGGGACAAAGGTTTCCCCTTCTGTAAATGCAACAATTCTAATAGGGGGAGGAGTAGTAAAGCCTGGAGGGGGAAAATATTCTGAGGTCCTCAGTCTAAAACACTGTACAATATCAGGGGAAACAAGGGTGTCGAAGTTTTCTCCTCCCAAACCAAGGCTAGGAGGGGAGAAATCAACAGGAAAAATCCCAAAATTTAAATTTCTTGAAACTCCAACAGATGGTAGAATAGGAGAATTAGAAGTAGTTAATGGAGTTTTTAAAGAAAGACTATGTAAATTACTAGAATCACCCGGTACAATAGTTGAGGTACCGTCTTGAGAGGTCTTTCCTTTTCTGATAATTTTCTCTAGGTCAGATTCAAGTGTTGCTAGAGGCATTTGCAGATTAGACCTCGTGTGTCTTCTTTTCGGAGCCATAATTAAAATGGTGGAGTTACCAGGTGTAAGTTGCAATCTTCAAGTCACTGATATCTAATGCACCTTCAAAATAAGAATTTCTTTGTCGTTCTTACCTAAGGAAATTTCTTTGATTCATTGCTGACAATAGTGCCACGAATGTTAGAACTGAGAGTCACCCTCATATTGCAAGAGAATAATCCCAATACCCATCACAGTTCTTGGTGGATGTCGGTTTTATATGAATGGAGGTTAATGGACAAAACTCAATATATGAATGATTTTCAACACAGAACTGGACAAGAAATGCACAGGGAAGTGAGGGCCACATTAAGTTCAGTCAATGAATTGATTTTAAGTGTGACCAGAGGGAAGACTTAGTGGGAAAGGTGAACAAGACTACTATGGGAATCAGGATTTCAAGCAGCGTGGAGAAGAAAAACTTAGTCTCAAGATCACTCTTAAGCTCAAGTTTCAGACAATGAAATATATCCAAACAACATAGTCACAACAACACAATGATCAAACCTACATCAAAATGTAGCTACAAAAACTTGACTAGATCCTCGATGCACGATCCATTCAGTGTAGAGGGAAAAATATAATAAGGGAGATGACTAAAACTGGTCGCAATGCCTTTGTAATCAATCCTACATTACAACAACATAAAAACCTTCGACAAGATCCTCCATGCCCGAGTGTTTTAGCACAATTTTTACAGAGAGATGAAAAGAGGCTGACTTCTATTAATCTGAAAGTCTCAAATTTCATACATAACTAGAGAACAATTCTGGCATAAAAATATTACAAAATATGGAGCTTCTGCTCAACCAGTTGACCACTTAACAAAATATCAAAACTACCTATTTATTCTCAGAACTGTCTACAACCACCAGGGGCGTGATCGGGCCACTCCATTCAAGAATTTTCATTTGCCTCTTCTTCTGTTAGACTGTGCATGTATCCCTCTATCATACGTGAGCTCTAATCAGGATGGGCCTGTAGGGAAATCAATCCATAGGGGAACTTCATCCTGATAGTATGCCTCCATGCCATTCCTTCCATGCTTTCCATTTATGGGGTGAGACAAGGTTTCAACCACCACCCCTCCCTCATTAACTACTTTCATCGAGATCAGGACAAGGCTTGAACACTCAGGGAGATGCCATGCGCTGCTAGAGGTTCTTCAAGTCAACCCGACACCTTGAAATCATGATAATGTCACTATGTGACTAACATTAGCACTTTTTGGCCTTTGATGTATAACTCATGAAATTTATGCCCTTTCCTTCGTGCTCCCAAAGATTCTAGTGCCAACTTCTTCGTGCTTTTCCTGCATGTGACCTTAGGCCATGACCCGATGCTTATCTCTAAAGGTTCTTCGGGACTACACTTTTCGAGGATATTCACAACACCAGACCACAGACTTCCCGATGCCTTCTTTGACAAAAATTCCCTACTTAGATCGACGATCGAAGTAACTTTGCCTTCGACAGCTGCGATTGATTCCTCGAAAACCCAAATCACCAACCATGCAATGTTCTCTTACCTTTCTTCCTGGACCCTCTTTCCACGTGAGCACGGGTTGTGACCTTGGGCCCAATTCCTGGGCGCTTTGCAACTTCGTGCTTCACAAAACCTGCGCCTTGCTCCATACAAAACCTTTGATTCATGAAACAATGAATCCATTGATCTATTGTCACATGCCCCTCTAGATTGGACGACTCATGCTACTTTTGGGTTTCAGGACTTTAGACCTTTGATGAACTACTTGAGCAATATTTTGGATTCCTGATTCCTGTGACAATATTCCACCGTCTATGTCACCCAATGATATCTATGGTCCAGATTTAACCTTTGCTCAACCTGTGACTTCGGGCTTTTGTTCCGGTGTTTTATTTTGCATGAATTTAATATTTTGAATTCCCGCAATCCCGATCTTAACTCATCATGGAATTCTTGTCACTTTAAGATGAAATCGTTCATTAGCTTAATTTGAGTTCATAGCGGATCTCTCTGATTGTTGCGTTGTGTGGCCATGGTTGTGGCCTATGAAAACAAATACTTAGATG
Organism: Picea engelmannii; assembly: GCA_009831015.1. Lineage (NCBI taxonomy): Eukaryota > Viridiplantae > Streptophyta > Pinopsida > Pinales > Pinaceae > Picea > Picea engelmannii. The sequence goes on along the minus strand of ML777752.1, from coordinate 99,043 downwards.
TCTGACTTTGGGTTCAAGAAAACAAAAGGATCAGTGACAGAGGTAAAGGAGATGGATGTTCATCTTTAGGGAAATACAAAGATTTTGTGGGCCGATACTTTTTCAGGTAAGACAACAAAGGGAAACAAGTTGCCCAACAAAAGGGGCAAGAAAAAATGACTTTGCCAGCTGAAAAAGAAAAACTTAAAGACTTGGCATGCGATAGAAAAAGAGAGGCAGGGAAAAAATTACAGACTTAGGTACTAACAACGAACACATACGACTCCAGGCAACATCATGTGATAACACATCCTACTAAAGGATAATATCTAGGAAATGCTATTGATTCTAGATAGGTTCAAGAAGTTGTATATCTCACTAAACTTAAAATGGTGCATATTGTGAACATTGTTTGGAATGTTATTAGGACATGTCATATGCAAGGAAGGTTTTCTAGTAGATCAGGAAAAGATTGCAACAATAGTGTAAATTTTGGTCCCCACATTTGTAAGATATATACACGTAACTTTGGAACAAATAGGTTATTATATACCATTCATACTAAGTGATGAAAAAGTTGGTGTTCCATTGGAAGAAATACTGTGAAAATATACAAATTATATATGGACCCAAGAATTCCACGAGGCATTGAACATGATGAAGAAGATATTGGTGACTACATCGATCCTAATATTTCTAGATTGGATGGAGATATTCCATGTTGATGTGGATGCATCATGTATTGCACTTAACATAATGTTAGCACAACCTAGAGAAGACAACATTCATCACCCAGTCTATTTAGCGAGCAATAAGTTATCAAATTCTTATAAGAATTACATGACCAAAGAGAAAAAATGAATGGAAATGGTATTTTCCCAACAAAAGTTTTGACATTACTTTCTTGGAACTCCCTTCATGTTTTTAATTTACCATTTGATACTCAAATACTTGGTCAATAAGTTAGTGTTAGGGGGAAGATATGTCAATGGATTCTTATTTACCAAGAATTTGAGTTTAAAGTAGTATTCAAGATTGGAAAACACAATGTTGGGCTTGGCCATATTTCAAGGATAGAGTAGGGGAAGTTGGAGGTAGTTTAGATGATTATTTCCATGATGCACAACTTTTTAGGGTCGAAGCGGTGCTAGATCAACTACTAGAAATAGTATAATAATTGACAACATGACACATGCCATAAGGATACATTGAGATACAACATAGAAAACTAGTGACCCATAGTGTTGACTACTAGTTGATTGTTTTTCATTTGTACAATATTGGAGTATATGGGATTATACACAGGTGCATATTAGAACACGAGCACAAGATGGTCGTGTATGAGGAACATGAAGGTATTTTAGGGGGAAACAATGTCGAAAAGGAAAACATGTAGAAAGTGTCATGCACAAGGTTATGGTGGAAATCTATATTTGAATATGCTCTGTACTATTGCAAGTGTTGCAATGTATTCCAAAGGATTGAGAATCCTTACATAAGAGAAGAACTATTTCTTTTCTCAGTCATAGTGCTAGAGACATTTGACAAATGAGGTGTTGATTTTGTTGGCCAAATCATCCACCCTATGTGCATAATTTGAGCGTGAATCATTATTACCACCATAAAATACTTGGCGCATTGCTCAAAATTTGTGGTGGTGAAATGTTTTACTAGAAAGATGACCACATGATTCATATTTGAGAATGTGATCATGACAAGGGTTGGCTACCCAAAAATTTTGATGGGTGATTAGGGTGCATATATGTGAATGATACCATCCACACACTTACTTAGAAATTCATGATCCATCACCAAAAGAGTACACCATATCATGTGCAAGCCAATGACACAGTTGAATAAATTAACAAGATATTAGAGAATGCACTTACTAAGGTTTGTAACATGCAACACGACAACTAGGATTAGTGGATTCTAATAGTACTATGGGAATATAGAATGACCTATAAATGATTGAGTAAGAATAAAACTTTCAAGTTGGTCTATGGTAAAGAGGACCTGATTCCCTTAGAATTTTTAGTACCAAGTCTATGAGTTTCCTTGTGAAAATTATGTTGGGAGACCAATTCCTTTAAAAAAAAATGAATGAGTTACTGCAACTAGAAGAGGATCAACTGGTGGCAGTTATACCCAAATGGTCGAGAAGTAGAGACAAAAGGACTTGCATGACCACATTATTCGATAAAAGACCCTACAACTAGGATGTTTGGTAATATTGTATGACAACAAGTTTTTGAAGCACCCCAACAAGATACACATGTGTTGGTTAGGAAAAATTTGAATATTATACATCACTAAGGTTCCACCACAAATTTGGCGACATTGTAGGGAAAACCACTTAAGAAATTGATTAATGGAAGTTGGTTTAAGGCGTATTATGGCTTATATGGGTCAAGTGCACCATGAAAGAACAAATTGTCAGAGTTAGCATAGGCTAGGTGTTATGTAGGTAGGTATAATGACAAGTATAATAATGCAATAAAGTAGTAGGATACGAGAAGGTTCTTTATCTGAAAGATAGTACATGTTAGTACTTGAAAATATTGGGAAGATTTGACAAATTGTGCAAGGTAGTTACTATCATAGAGACTATAGGGTAGGAAAACTAGCTATCACTCGTCAATGAATAGATACATAGGATTCTGCAATAACGAAGGGTTAAGCAATTGGGCTCGAATAGATCACAAAGGAATAAGGGACAAGAAAATTTATGGAAACACGTCACAAAGGGAACATTGGAGATACAATGGTACAGTATGGGTCAAGCCATTATAGATCATGATAACATGAGTATTGGGAATGATAATCACAACAAGTAAAATCAATGCGACATAATCACAATAGGCCACAAATCAGAGGACTAATGGAACAAGTGGCCACATAGGAAAAACAACTCAAACGGATATTTATATTCCCCACGTACAACTACCAATTACTTTGGTAAGAGTTAGACCATTTGCATACATAAAGTTTCAAGAGAAGGGTGCAAAACAACAATAGGGCAATGGTTTCACCAGTAAAGACAAAAACATTGGAAATTCAACTTAAAGCAAGGATTCCCTAGAAAATTGGCTAATTTTAATAGTCAGGAGGCATGAATTTGTCTTTGGGAAACAAATTAAGACCAATTTATTAGAGCCAGTGATCTCACCTCCATTGATCAACCCAATTTATGAATCGAGTAATTCAACTCTAACGGTTTCCCCCCATATTGTGTATATTTGTCCTCATATCCATCACCATAAAGAAACATGAGAGGGACAAGAGGAAGATGAAGGACATGCACATGGGAAATATCACCCTAGCTAGCGATGAGGAGGTCACTGGGGTGATAGCACCCAGTCTAAGAGGAAGGAATTGACCCAAATGGTGTAGGTTCATATGGTATCAATATCTATCTCATATATATTGATAGATATATATTGATAAGTGAGAGGTTGAGATCCTCGAGGACTGAAGGAAGAATTCACATATGAAATACAAGGATTTTTTATACATTCAATGCCCTACGCATGGATACCAGAGCATCCACAGTTGACATATTGTACCTAAAAAGGAATTTTTATAGTCATTCCACTAGTTTGACTCAAAACTTCTAGAACTTCATCTCCAATATAATATAGATGGTTCCATCCATTACATATGTTGCACCATAATAAACTTTGTTGACTCAAGGATGATCCAACTAATAATGTTGGGGGCATGTTGGCACTCGAAGGTTTTGGAAAGACTACACATGCAACATAAGTCATCACTACACATGTGCCAAAGATTTTTTACTATATGGTACCAACATGTAGTGTTGGATTACTGAGAGGGGGGGTGAATCAGTAATAGAGAAATTTAATCCTTTTTTACCATACAATCCAAGTGTTATATCAATGTAACATTATCATACAATAACTACAGAGTAAATAAGAAATGAACAAATGAACAATTATACACATACACAATACACCAGTTTTTTACGTGGAAACCCAAAGAGGGAGAAAACCACGAAATATTTTTTCTTATATGTCTTGAAGAATTACATTAATTGGAAGCACCAACTTCCTTTTTTTTCTAGATGCAACCAGAAGGAGGCTCCAACCCCCTAGTTTCTCAAGCTAGAACTTGATGGAAGCTCCAACTCCCCAATTCTCTAGCTACAACCAGAAGGATGCTACAACCCCCTATGTTCTCCGACTACAATTGGAAGGTGGCTACAATCACTTGTCCTTGCCCCTTCCAACCGCCATGAAGTAGAAGTAGAATGATGGAACCACTGTCATACTATCAATGTGAGATATACCACTATAAACATGTACCAATAAACTTGAACCATGCATCAACCAACATCAACCTATACCTCAACCTGTAATCAACATGTACCATAAACAAGTGCATCAACCATGCACCAACCTATACCAAACAACCTGTAATCAACCTTTACCATAAACAAGTGCAACCAACCAAATACCAAGTATGTACCAATCATGTGTCAACTACTCATCAACTATGACTCATCAATATGTACCAACATCATCAACTATACACGTCATGTATGTGCCAACTCATCAACTGCTTGTCTCAACCATGTACCTTAACCAAAATCCCTAATCAATTTCATCATCCAAATATGATGTGTAACTCTGTAATAGACCTGGTGTATATGATCAAATACCTGCAAACATTCCTTAACTTTAACAACAAAAGACTAGCATTTTCATCAAACTTTTCTTTAGTCTCACATGACTAGTATTGGACTAGTCAAAAACCCTAACTTGAAATAATCATAACTTTGTACCTGTAATGAATACATATATGAAACTTATACACAATATTATTAAGTGTTTTTTAGGCAATTCCTCCAGTATTCACTACTTGTAACCTCTCATAAAAGGATTTATAGCAAAAATGGCATACCTTGTTGAATTCTGGCTTATTCTAGAGAGAAAACTTGTAGAGCGTTACCCGCATGGAATATTTGTTGAATTGATATGAAAATGTTACAAATAATACTACATATTTTACTCTAACCAAAACATTTTGTATTACTAAATTTGGATATGTTATGAATAAGTTATGATGTTTTTACCAAAAACACTTGTTTTAGACTAGTTTCAGGACTAGCCACAAACCTTATTTTCCATGGATTGTAACTCCAAAAATACAACAACCCACAAGACAAATATTTAACCAAAGATACTTGGATATGTTTTCTCACTGGCATATAAATTTGACGGTCTGAATCATTCTAGAAACATATTTATTGCGAAAATGATAAGATGACCTGTAAATAACATACCCTAAAAAGCATCATCAAAAGAATTTATCCTTCCTTGAATTTCAGCCTTCTTTTCTTCACCTTCCCTCCGAAATTAGGCTTAGATATCCTTTGGTTAACTCAGAAACCTATAGATAGTCAATATTCTCAAGTGTGATATAAAATGAGAGAGCCTTGCCTCTTATTTATACTCTCCAAGTAGCTTCCTTAAAAACATCTTCTAGGTCACTTTGCCCACTTTCCTTATTTTAGGATTAACCCACTTCTAATTTCTCCATTAAATTTATTATTTAAATAATTTATTTTTATTCAATTTGAATTATAGTACACTCATCACTTCACTTTATTATTTACCTTCTAAAATCTCTTAAACCACTTTGGCTACTTTGACCTTTTGGGGCTTCTAGATGACATGTGAGGGTCCTCCAAGTTCATACGACCATAACTCTCAAACCGTGAGAAGTTATGTGGTGTTCCACATACCACCAGAAATGGCATGATATGTACGATCCATATAGAATTGTATTACCTAGAAATATATCAAAAATCATACCGTTATCGATCAAACAAATTTGGGTCCATTACCCAAACCTGGGTTCTCCAACTTCTCATGGCCATAACTCTCTAACTGTGAGGAGTTATGTGACGTTTCACATACCACCGGAAATGACATGAAAAGTATTATCAATATAGGATAGTTTCACTGACAAATTCACTAACCTTCATCTCATTATTCCACAAATAAGCATGGGTTCTCTAACCATACTTATAGGATAACTTAGTCTCCAAAGCGTCTTCCTGTGAGGGATTTCATCATAAGGGGACCACTTTGGAGTTCATTAATTTGTACTTATTATCAACCATGAAAAGACAATAATGAGTCATCAAACAAACTTGGGTCCATTAGCCAAACCTTTTTTCTACTGGGCTTTCTTCAAGGGTTGACATCAATGACAACCAACCTTAATCAACAATCTCCCCCTTTGGCATTGATGGAAACACTTTGATGCAATACTGAAATCATATCACTCATGCTCCTCCTAGAACCATGCCTTTGTCCTCTGTATCTGATAAATCTTCTCCCCCTGAAACCATGCCTCTGTCGTCTGCATTTGATAAATCTCTCCCCCTTTGTCATCAATGGCAAAGGTATCTTTGCATCAGGGGATGCTCCCCCTGACTGAATTGTCCTCTTATGGTGATTCCTCATGTACATCTAAGACATATTAGATAAGAATTCAAAAAAGCATTCATTTTGGAGTATAAATAACTCCAAGTCTGTGGAGAAGATATTCAAAGGCTTCCCGTGGAAGTGGTTTTGTAAAGATGTCTTCCACTTGTTCTTTTGTGCCCACATACTCAATTCTGATGGTATTTTCTGCAATCTGCTCCCATAGAAAGTGATACTTGATTGGAATGTGCTTCGTATTGGAGTGCATCATCGGGTTCTTCAAGATATTGATGGCGCTTGTATTATCACAATAGATTGGAATGGGCTCATCATACTCAACCTGTATATATGTCAGATTTTGTTTCATCCAAAGACATTGTGTACAACATGATGTTGCTTCAATATACTCTGCCTCGGCTGTAGGTAAAGATACTAATGATTGTTTCTTTCTTATCCATGATACTAAACACTCACCCAAGTAGAGCGCTTCTCCACTGGTGCTTCATCGGTCATCAATACAACCTACCCAATCTCCATCTGTGTAGGAAATAAGTGATAGATCCTTTCCTTTTGGATACCATAAGCCAAACTCTTATGTTCCTTTGAGATATATGAAAATCCTCTTCACTGCTAACACATGTGACTCCTTTGGTGATGCTTGAAATTGTGCCACCTGTCCAACTTCCTGTATTACATCTGGTCTGGATGTTGTCACATATAGTAGGTTGCCAATCATTGACATGTATTGCCCCTAATCTGTAGACTTCGAATCATCATTTTTTCTCAACTTGCAACTGATTTGCATGGGAGTGATAACTGGTTTTCAATCTTCCATTCTGAACCTCTTTAGAATTTCTATGATATACTTGGTTTGAGAAATAAAAATTCTTTGGCTCCTTTGACGTATCTTGATGTCCCCAAAAGAAGGATATTTCTCCAAGTAACGACATTTCAAATTCATTCTACATATATTTTGCAAATTTCTGGCTTAACATGTCATCATCACTACCAAAAATAATATCATCAACATAAACTTCAATTAATAAAATATTACCTTGAATTACCTTGATGTAGAGGTTGTTGTCTGCACTTCCTTTTCTGAACCCTGCCTGCTGCAGATACTTATCTAGTCTGGATTACCATGCTCTAGGGGCCTATTTTAGACCATACAAGACCTTCTTTAATTTACACACATAATCTGTGTTCTCTGACAATTGAAATCCTTCTGGTTGTTCAATGTAGACTTCTTCTTCAAGTTCCCCATTCAGAAAACATGATTTTACGTCCATCTGATATATTTTAACATTTTTGGAGCATGCATAGGCTAAAAGCAAACGGATTTCTTTCATTCTGGAAACTGGGGCAAATGTCTCTTCAAAGTCGATTCCTTCAATCTGTGCATATCCTTTACATACCAATCTAGCTTTGTTCCTTATAACTTGTCCATATATATTTAATTTATTCCTAAAAACCCATTTTGTGTCGATCACATTCTTCTAATTTGGTCTTGGAACCAATTCCCAAGTGTCATTTTTCTCTATTTGATCCAATTCTCCATCCATGGCCTTATTCCAAAATTCATCCTTGTTGGCTTCCTCAAAACATCTTGGTTCAATTGTAGATAATATTGCTAGGTGTGTTTGTTCTAGTGAACGAATTCTTCTTCTAGTCTCAACTCCTGCATCTTTGTTTCTGATAATCTGATCTGAAGGATGATTCTTCTGTACTCGTTTACTGGGTGTCTTTGGAGACACTTGCTGAAATTTATCTTCTGTTTCTGTCAGATTCTCTTCATCTTCCTCTTCTACTTCCTTTTCATCTTTTGCTTCTTCTTTGGAAGGTTGTTCCATTGATTCATTTTCTTCTTCCTTTGATTCTAGTCTGCCTGTTTCATTAATTGTTACGTTGATGCTTTCCACAATTTTGTTCAATCTTAGATTGTAACACTTGTATCTTTTCCTTATACTTGAGTAACCAACAAGTACTCCTTTGTTTGCACGAGAGTCAAACTTTCCCATTCCTCCATCTACTCTTTTGATGTAGCATTTTCTTCCAAAAACTCTGAAGTGCTTCACATTTGTTGGTCTTCCTTTCCATAGCTCGTAATGATTTTTGTCAGTGTTGTTTCTGAGCATTACTCTATTTTGAATGTGAATTATTGTATGCACTGCCTGTGTCCAAAAAATATCTGTCAATTTGTAATCCATTAGCATTGTTTGAGCCATTTCCAGTGTAATTATCATCCATTACGATAATGTTCCTTTGTCTCTGAACCACTCTCTGAACCAACATATGAATCCATGATCTCATCCACTATCATATATCTATCCAAACCTGCTAAGTCTTCCTACGAATCCATCTCTATCCATACTGACCAAGACTCTAATTGCGCAATTGTTCATAATGCTAACCCATTTATCATTATACTATCATGAAGTCTTGATTAATCTATCAAATTGTACTTCTGCTAATTGATTTCTCTGAATCTGTCTTCTCAAACTCTGCAAGATGCTCGAAGGATGGTTCTTTGGTCTATCACAACTATCACATAGACTCCCCCTATCTAATATTCATATTACTTGGGAGTCTCTAAGTTGGATGGCTCAAAAACAATTCCTGCTCTGATGTGTATTCATCATCATCTTCATTGGTTGATTCATTATCTCTCCGAGCTAAGACCATAAAATAAATTTGCATACCTGGGAGTGAATGATATTCTTTGTGACGTAGTCGTTCTGAATTTTTGTCTGGGTGGATCATGATCATGATTGAAGCTTATTTGTGGCTGGAACATGGATGGTCTTCTTGAATATGAATCTTCAATAGTTTTCTTAGATTCTGGTTGACCATGATTCCTTCCTTTGATTACTTCTGCATAACTCTTTCTATTTTCTTCATTCTTCTTTTATAGAAACCTAGAGTGCTTCTCTTCATTCTCTATAACTAATGTGCATGTTTATGTCTCTTCAACGTTCTTGTTGAGCTTGTCGATTTTACTTCACAATGTGACAACTTCTTCTTCAAGCTTCTCAACCTCTTCTTATTTCTTCATTATCTGAGACTTCATGACTTCTTCCGTTCTTTTCTCTTCTTCAAGATGAATTTTTAATGTGATTATTTCTTCTTCAAGTCCTTTCTCTTCTTGACCAAACTCTACCTCAACCTGGTTTAGATCATTAGTTCTTTCCTTGAGATGATCTATCAATATCTTCTCTCTAATTTTTGCTTCTTCCTTTTGTGTTGCTATGTTGGTTTCCAAACACTACTTTTGATATTCAAGATTTTTTTCGATCTTTCTGGCTTCTTCTAGATGAGTTCTTAAGTTATCGATGACCTATTGGGCTTCTTAAAAAATGTGAACACTTTCCTTTTGTTTCATCAATTCTTTCTTGAGTGAATTGTTTTCTTCTCTTAATTCATCTAAAGCACTAATCAATTCTTCTTCATAATTGTCTTCCTTTCCAATTATTTTTTCTGTCTCATTTCCTTCATGGAGTTCTATTTCAAGATGTCCACCTTTTTCACAATTAACACAAAACAACATACCTCTGGTGTTTATGTACTCTTCATCTTCTGAATCTTCTTGACATGGTGAACATGATTCTTCTTGATTTGTATCTGCATCTTCTTTGACATTTTATGAATCTTTGATGGGTGAATAATATATTTCATGTAACTTATCCCAAAGTTCTTTTTCTGATGAACATTTACCAACCTTTTCTCTTACCGGATTAGGTAATCCTTCCCATATGAAATCCATTGTTATTTTTTTATTCTTCTTCAATTCCTTCTTGGCTGAAGTCTTTTCCCTTTTTGAACTATCATATCCTGTAACAACTGATAGCCAAATATAATGTCCATGTTCCTGTAAAAATAATTTCGTCCTTATGCTCCACATCTCATACTTAAAACCATTCTGACCATTAAACATTGGTACTCCATTCTTAGAATAATATATGATCTCCTTCTACTGGTTAAACTATTTCCTTAAGGAACCGACTCTGATACAAATTGTTGGATTACTGAGAGGGGGGGTGAATCAGTAAGAGAGAAATTTAATCCTTTTTAACCATATAATCCAAGTGTTATATCAATGTAGAATTATCATCCAGTAACTGTGGAGTAAATAAGCAATGAACAAATGAACAATCATACACATACAAACTACACCAGTGTTTTACATGGAAACCCAAAGTGGGAGAAAACCATAGAATGTTTTTTCTTATATGTCCTGAAGAATTACATTCATTGGAAGCACCAACTTCCTTTGTTTTCCAATTGAAACTGGAAGGAGGCTCCAACCCCCTAGTTTCTGTTAAGCCCTAATATTGGCTCATTACCCCTTAATTGGGGCATATTATATTAGTAATTTTCTTTTATTTATGTCGGATTTAGGCCATTAGTTGTAATTATACCTCCTAGTCTCCTATATATACCAAGGAGACATTTTCATTTTGAATCATCTTGTACTTGAACATTTAAGTGGGGTAAAAGGAGGTTTCCCCCTCGAAGAGGCT
>ML777752.1:67372-83216 GCA_009831015.1 Picea engelmannii | reverse complement strand
ACTGCAACAAAAATGACACCATTTATGGCACTTTATGGATACCACCCTCCTTCCATCACTTCTTCTCTAAAAGAAAAATCTAAGGTTCAAGCAGTGGAAGATCACATCGAGAATCAACAACAAGTTCTCCAAATCTTCAAGGAAAACTTGACCATGGCACAAAATTGTATGAAACAACAAGAAAATCAACATCGTAGTGAAAGAAGTTTTGAAGTAGGGGATTGGGTGTTTTTAAGACTACAACCATACAAACAGATGTCCCTCAAGCAAGCCAAGAGGGATAATAAATTATCACCAAAGTGCTATGGCCCTTATAAGGTGTTGCAAAAGATTGGTACTATGGCATACAAATTGGAGTTGCCTGCATCTTCACGAGTACACCCAGTTTTAGATGTTTCATGCTTAAAGAAGGTTATAGGTGACAAGATCCCAGTTCAAACTATATTGCCATAACTTGATGAGGAAGGAAAAATCATATTGGAGACTGAAGCCATCACTGACACAAGAATTCGCCAACTAAGGAATATTTCCATTTCAGAGTATCTCATTAAATGGAGGAAACTACCAGCTGAAGATTCCACTTGGGAAAATGAGTCTTTTATACAGAAGCATCCAGAGTTACTCAAGCATTGCGGACAACACTTGTCTCAAGGGGAGGGGCATGTTAAACCCTAATATTGGCTCATTACCCCTTAATTGGGGCATATTATATTTGTAATGTTATTTTATTTATGTCGGCTTTAGGCCATTAGTTGTAATTATACCTCCTAGTCTCCTATATATACCAAGGAGACATTTTCATTTTGAATCATCTTGTACTTGAACATTTAAGTGGATAAAAGGAGGTTGCCCCCTCGAAGAGGCTTATTATCTGAAATTATCTCTTTTTCAAGGTGTTGAGTACTTTTTCTGAGGTTTTTCTATGCTATATTGATATTTGGTTCTTAACAGTTTCTCAGGCTACAACTTGAGGGAAGCTCCAACTCCCCAATTCTCTGGCTACAACCAGAAGGAGGCTACAACCCCCTATATTCTGCAGCTACAATTGGAAGGTGGATACAACCACCTATCCTTGCCCCATCCAACTACCCTAAAGTAGAAGTAGAATGATGGAACCATTATCACACTATAATTTTGATATATACCACTGTAAAAATGTACCAATAAACATGAACCATGCATCCACCAACATCAACCTGTAATCAACCTGTACCATAAACAAGTGTGTCAACCATGCACCAACCTTTACCAAACAACCTAAAATCAACATGTACCATAAAAACGTGCAACCAACCATGTACCAAGTATGTACCAATCATGTTTCAACTACTCATCAATTATGACTCATCAATATGTACCAACATCATCAACTATACACCTTATGTATGTGGCAACTCATCAACTGCTTGTCTCAAACATGTACCCAATATGTACCTTAACCAAAATCCCTAATCAATTTCATCATCCAAATATGATTTGAAACTCTGTAATAGACTTGGTGTATATGATCACATACCTGCAAACCTTCCTTAAATTTAACAACAAAAGACTAGCATTTTCATCGAACTTTTCTTTAGTCTCACGTGACTAGTTTTGGACTAGTCAACAACCCTAACTTGAAACAATCATATCTTTGTACATGTAATGAATATAGATATGAAAATGATACACAATTTTATTCAGTGTGTTTTATGCAATTCCTCCAGGTTTCACTACTTGGAACCTCTCAAAAAAGGAGTTATAGCAAAAATGGCATATCTTGTTGAATTCTATCTTATTCTAGAGAGCGACCTTGTAGAGCATGCCTCGCATGAAATATTTGTTGAATTTATATGAAGTTATTAAAAAGAATACTACATAGTTTATTCTAACCAACACATTTTTTCTTACTGAATTGGGATCTGTTATGAAGAATTTATGACGTTTTTACCCTAAACACATGTTTTAGTCTAGTTTCAGGACTAGCCACAAACCCTATTTTCCACAGAGTGTAACTCCAAAAATACAACGACCCACAAGCGGAATTTGTTACCAAAAATACTTGGATATGTTTTCTCAATGGCATAGAAATTTCACGGTCTGAATCATTCTAGAAAAAAAATTATTGCGCAAATGGTGAGATGACCTGTAAATAACATACCTTAGAAAGCATCATCAAAAGAATTTATCCTTCCTTGAATTATGGCCTTCTTTTCTTCACCTTCCCTCATAAATGCGACTTAGATATCCTTTGGTTACCTCATACACCTATAGATATTCAATATGCTCAAGTGTGATATAAAATGAGAGAGCCTTGCCTCTTGTTTATACTCTCCAAGTAGCTTCCTTAAAAACATCTCCTAGGTCACTTTGCCCACTTTCCTTATTTTAGGGTTAACCCACTTCTACTTTCTCCATTAAATTTATTATTTAAAAAATTCATTTTTTATTCAATTTGAATTATAGTACATTCATCACTTCACTTTATTATTTACCTTCTAAAATCTCTTAAACCACTTTGACTACTTTGACCTTTTGGGGCTTCTAGATGACATGTGAGGGTCCTCCAACTTGGTACGGCCATAACTCTCAAACCGTGAGGAGTTATGTTACGTTCCACATACCACCACAAATGGCATGACATTTACTATCCATATAAAATATTATTACCTAAAAATGTATCAAAAATCATACCTTTATCCATCAAACAAATTTGGGTCCATTACCCAAACCTGGGTTCTCCAACATCTCATGGCCATAAATATCTAACCGTGAGGAGTTATGTGATGTTCCACATACCACCGGAAATGGCATGACAATTATTATCAATCTAGGATAGTTTCACTAGAAAATTCACTAACCTTCATCTCGTTATTCCACAAATAAGCATGGGTTCTCTAACCATACTTATTGGATTACTCAATCTGCAAAGCGTCTTCCCGTGAGGGATTTCACCATAAGGGGACCACTTTGGAGTTCATCCATTTGTACTTATTATCAACCATGACATGAAAATAATGAGTCATCAAAAAAAATTGGGTCCATTACACAGACCTTTGTGCTATCGAGATTTCTTCAAGGGTTGACATCAATGACAACCAACCTTAATCAACATGTATCTCTTGCACCAACGAGGGATATACTGTGCATGCCAACCCAGTTTGTATCATGTGAAAATATTTGAAGAGATTTAATGCATACCAAATATTGAAATATCTTTAGCAATGACTGTAACCATTTTTGTAACAACCTGGATGGTCATGGTCGAGGTTGTGGGTGAGTTGGAAAGGTTTTTATGATTTCGATGCTTAGTGGGAGATAGGGGGAATACATGTAGACATGCAAGGCTTGGGTTTTTTCACTAAGATTTGATTATGACTATATTATTTTTAGATGAGGTATAGCTCCATCTGTGGATTGTATTAGTTCTTGTTATGTTCAGAGATTCTATGGAAACATGAGAGAGAAGGAAGATCAATATCTTAGCACAATACTTGTATTTGTTTTCATTGTGAATGCACTATGTGCAGGATTCAACCTCTCTAGATTAAATGTATCTTAATGAGGTTAATATTAATTAATGTAGCATGGAGTATTTTTGTCTCTTTATATGTTCTATTTTGGTTTGAATGTATGTCTATGACTTAGTATCTGCATAATACTTGCATGAATGTTAGGAGTGAATGCGAAGTGAATGCATGAATATCAATGGGATGTTTACTTTCTATATTTTTCTTTTATAAGTTGCACTAAACATATGTTCTCTATGATTCTGATGGCATCTTGGGTGAGACCTTCTTCGGTCCTTGAAAATTGAATATGATGGAACCTATGGGGTATTCGTTGGTAAATACTTTCAATATCTGAGTCTAAATCCCTGAGTCAATAGTGAAAACCATAAGAAAATTTATAAGTGGTTACAAAAATATTCTCAATTGTACGGTCACCCTCCTCAAAATATGCTAAAAATATCATGAGAATCACAACCAGGAAACAAGAGGGGTCCCAAAACAAAGGTGCCCCTTAACCATCTCCATGAATTAGGGGTCCAACAAATGGCAGTGGGACAATGGTCAACCAAAGTGAAGTGTTCCCAACTATAAATGGAATCTATGAAACAAGAAAGAGGCATATCATCACATGTGTGTAGTCAATAAAGAATCAAGTGCAACAACAAGCTCATAACCAACTGTAATAAAGTATAACTAATTGGTCCATGGGTATAAAAACATATAAATCCCTATAGCCACTGAATGAATGTCCTCAACTACCTCAACAATCTCCCATGTGTGGTCTATTGGAAAGAAATAATTCACACATGTGGATAAAACATTCAAAATGGGGTTCACCGATCTCTTTTGGAGTATTCCATGTGGAAACTATGGGGATGCCATCGCCTAATGCATGGCCATGGATCCCAAGGTAGTGACATGTATTCCAATGAAATACATGGATCCAAAGAAAAATTCCATGGATCTTAATGTCGATGAATATGTTTATATATAGGTATATAGATCCTGGTGCAACATCATGGATCCCAACAAATTTTTACAGACTCGAAGGCATAAGTGATACCCCACATACATGTAGACAAATCCCAATGTAGGGTTCCCACTTATAGTGGTGGGTCTAACCCCGTTAGAATACATTAGAGGGTGTAATTGTCGTGTTATTCTCTAGGAACAACATAAAAAATGTTAATTTTAAAAATTTCCTAAGTTTACCATTGGAGAAGACTCTTAACCCCTATTACATATGACAAAGACAAAAGGATGTAATATTTCCTAGATCACTGAGTTACATTTATATGAAGTGGTGAATAGTATGTAGGAGGGGAAAGAGGAAAGTCATGTAGTGGCCCTCATAGTTATATGAGATGATGTGTATGTCTACTTTCAAGAGATAGGAGTCTTGAATATCTTTATGCACAATCATTTTTATAGGGAGCTAACATTGACTTGCCATTTTCTTGACATTGTTTCTTACTACACCTTTCCTTACCTTTTTATTTGTATGTTTTCTTTCTTTCTTTCATTTTTCAAGGCCCTTTTTCTTTACATATTCATATACAATCATGGGACTAGGGGCATTGACCTCGTAATGAGGTGGCATAACTCAAAATTCATAATTTTTTGATTTTGGATTTTCATTTTGTCTTTACCTCTAGCTTTTATAACTATATTTTAACTTGGGATTTCTTTAGATAGATATTGTTGGAAGAAATATGATAAATGAAGCATGAAGAGAGATATATTTTTAATGAGCGAGATGGAAATGAATGGGAAAGGTATAAATTGTTATGTATGGTAGGTATATGGATACAATACACCAACTTGATTACTATTATTATGACTTGGCTTAAGACTCATCCCATATTTAAAAAATAATCATGTTCCCCATGGTAAGATGAGCCACTAGATAAAATTATTAATGTTATGGAATTGTTATTAGATAGCACTTCAATGTTCACCACTTCCATGACTGGCTTAGAAGTTATATCACTACTTCTAAATATCATACTAATGGATTGAGAGTGAAGCACAACATATGAAGTATATCATCCTAAAAACAATTACCATGTCCATGTATAATGAAATCATAGTGCATCAAGTGCATCTATCATGTTAGTTGTAAAGTTGGAGATAATTGTTATACCATGCTTGGGTAAAGTGAGGTGAAATCATAATGTAGCTAAAAGATAATAAAGAGAATGTTTGCATATGAATGACATGATTAAGTGATCTCGTACAAGATTGAACACACCACAACAAATGACCTTACAGGTGTCTCTAGAATCGTTACCCTTAAGGGGAAACAAGTATCTTAAATTATCAAAAGTAATGAATCAAAGTGTGAGTGTTAACCTTTCCATGAAGATATATGCAAGGAAAATTATCAACAATCATGATAAAGAATATCTTAAATGCTGACCAAAAGAAAGATTACAATTGTTATCTTTTATCTAAGTTTTAGACGTCAAATGAACATAAAGAGTTGATGAAATCTGTATGGAACATGGGAAATGTACAAGTTTGAAGTTATACAAACATAAACATAATATTTGATGCAATGTGTAGAGAACTTAGGCGATGTACAATTTGGATAAGTACATTCTATCAATTGTTTAATTTCATATAATTTAATGGAGGTCCAAGAGAATTATTCATTGTGCGAATGTTTTGATGCTTATTGAATTCTATATATTTTTTAAAGGACTATCCATAATAAAACAATACAATATAATATGCATATTAGTTCTTTATAATTGAATTTATGTTCAATATAATTCTTCATCGTTCCAACGTTGTAATGTTGATTGAAGTCTAGAAAAAACTTTAAAGGAGTATGTGTCACATCCCCACAATGTTCCTTACAATCTTAAACCTCTTTAGGGTGTGTGACATAACGAGGTTTCACACTTGTCTATTTCACAACACTAAGGATACATCGTCTAGACTAAACCTCTTCACATAGAGCATACCCATACTCCATTCTAGGCTACTGGTGAGTCACACTCCTACTCTAGTGCAACTATTGTATACATAGACATTTGTTAATAACTTTAACACTTAGTAATATTTAAGCATACATCCATGAAGATGTGAATCCAAGAGAACTAAAATGACATAGACAACAAAAACATAAATATATTGTGGTTAGTACAAACCAGTCCTAAGACTTGACTAAGTATTTGTTATTGTGAAACAATTACAACATGAGCACTACTGGCTTGGTTTACGAATTTGGTAGAGTCAAACTACTCGTCCCACCTCACCAAGACACTCATACTGCGATTCCTCACCAAGAATCTCTATCACAAATGTATTTTAAATCTCATGTGGTGCACCTTAGATGTGCCCTCAATAGTAAACTTGTTGTCTCTTGTGTCAGAGCCACCCCAAATTTTGTATCCTTAAGGACTTGGGTGAATCTCTCTACACTCATCTAGACAAATACCTTACATATTCACTCACACCAATTCATTATCATCCTTGGAAACATCAAGAAAATTTATGATATATAAGTCTCCACTGGAACACGTGCCTCTGCTACAACTACATTTTTTGGAAACCCCAAGTTTCATGCCAAATGGAAACCCCAAATTATGCCAAAGTGGAAACCTCGAGTTTCCCTTTGAAGTGGAAACCCCAAGTTTCCACAAACCAAATTGTATTGGAACTAAATCCACATGATCTATTGCCTGAGTCGATATGGTCACTTCAATGAAATATAATAATGAAAGTCACCCAACTATTCTAGACTCTCTCACTACGATGTTGTTGCCTTGTTGTTGTTTGGTTCTGTTGATGCTATCATTTTATGCTACAACTTAGTGCTTCCCACTTCACTTAAAAAATTATCCTATGTGTTGAACTCATGTGATCTTGCTACTACACCCATACTCCAACAAAATATGACATGTCTCTATAGATTGATATTCTCCATGCCTTGTATTTATTGGGTAGCTACTCCACTCATTATTCCCAACTCATGATAATTTACTTTTCTCATCCCAAAACTTAGTATTTTCTGTCACATCTTCGTCACTCTGTCAAAATCCAAAGACTAAGGAAATTGTCCATCCTCGCATCACTATTTTTTCCATTTTCTGATCTTCGTCAAGGAGTTCCTTCACAATGTCTAAGTGTTGTAGTTTGAGCCTACTCGCACGTATATACTCTTTATCCCTTTGTCATGTTTTTGTTCTCTCCCAAGTTATGAACTATTGAAATGGTCATTTTAGCTGTCACGCTCCTTGATAATGCACGCCCTCATGCATAAACTAGTCACTTACTTCTGCAATTCGTTCCATTCATACAATGATCTCAAAACAAATCAGGTTCACTTCTCACCTTGTTTTAATATGAATTCTTCTGCAAAAATTTGGATCCATTGTCCACCTCATGGCACAATTATCCAATCTACTCCAAGAACTATATGTCTATACTGTCGTTGCCTCACTAATTCATCACTTGGCCATGTTGTTGCATCTACCTATCTATTCCTTAGAATGGTTAGGCTTCACACTCAACCATGTTCCCCAAAGCAATAGAAACACTCATGCCCAAGTAATCTCTTCATGGTGCAATATTCCTATCTCCAAAATCCTCCTAACGAAGGGAATCCCTCAACTTGCCTCATTTGTTTAAGTCACCTCTCCGCAAATCAACATCTACAATGAGTGTGGCTAACATGCCTACACTCCTCAAATGTCCCAATCAACTGTTCAAATTTATCAAAGTAGAATGCATCACCTCAAATAGATTTCATGCCTTAGGCACATTCACACCAATACTATGCCAACTTCAACCAACAACCATCATCAAATATTTGATTCACTACACAAAAAATTGCAAGCCACCAAGGTGCACTTTGCTTCATCTAATGTCCCATACAAAACTCAAGCGAACACCACCCAAATTAGTTGCTTTGTGTTTTTCCCATTCAAGTTTATTGTTGAAATTTTTTTATCGACTTCTTTGCTAACTCCATCCATCTCATAGAACAAAATTTCCTTGTACCTGTTGCAAGAGTTCAAACCCTGAAACTATCATCATGATTGTCTGGTCATCATATTACCCAACGAAACTAGCTAAGAAACCAAACACTAGGGCACCTCACCCATCCTCTCAACTCATCATGAATAAAATTCACTACCTACTTCACTGCAATGACCCATCCAATGCACCTCATCAAATATTTATGAAGCTTTCTCAAGCCACCTCCAAAAATGCATCCAAATCTACCTAAGTTTAACACAATACTTGTCCAAGTAGGTCGCCCAAGATATTTGCACACATTTGCAAAACCAAGGCATCCCAAACTACTACAAGGCTTCTTCAAATATTCACCACTTGAGTCACCCTCAAGTCACCATTTTTCACTATGGAAATAGATTGCACTTGAACCACCAAGTCATCTCATTTACCTTTCCAATGATATCCTTCATTGCAACCATGGTTCTTGTCAATTGTCTTCGATGTCCACTTGCCCAAGAAATCAACTCTCCCCATAACCCCTCAATCACCGCATCTAACTCCAAAAACCTATAATAACTTCATTACGATACAAGGTTGAGTCCATTCGTCCTCTTCGAAAAAATTTCTAAGTCACAAAATTTGCATGCACCCAACCGGAAACATCTCCAATGTGTTTCCATATCTACGCCTTGACTACTTCTGCTTCAAGACACCCTGCACCCACTGCCCAAACTCTTAGTCATGTTTCTAATAACTGATTATTGTAGATCTGAAAAGATATACCTCATCTGAAGGTTGCAGTCTTCCCACTAACAAACCAACTCAACATAATTGTTGTTCTCAATGAAGAACGACACAAAGACATTGTAATGGAAACCTGCCCAACCAAATGCCTACTACGGAGCTGCTCTAGGTATCCCCAGGTCATCCAATGCACCCAAGTTTTTTCCCTTGATGGAATCCATAACTTCTCCCCCTTTGTGATCACTTATGTGATCACCCTTCGTGTTTTTCTTCTATGATCACTTCGGTGGTTAGATTTATGACAAGTCGTACAACAAATCTTGCATCCATCCTCCTTGCCTAAGTGCTTGATTCACCTAATGAACTTTGTTCCTATTCTCTCCAAGGTGTGCACAATAGGTCCAAGATTGACTTCGTCACATATCAAACCAACCGATTATGTACACAAATTGTCTTTTCCATCAAATATATGACAATTTATGTGATGGACACCGCAATGAGTTATGGGATCGCCCAACCTATCCAAGTGCTTCGTCTCACCGCAAAATATGTTCTTGGTTTTCATAATGTTTTCTCCCAGAAAAAACTTTCCATTGCATCATCAACAAAAACTTTGTCATAAGTCTGATGCAAAGTCTATGACTAACCAGTTAGCTACACCAAACCCTTCACCAAGTTTATGAACATTCCCATCGAACTACCTTCACAATGAATTGTCTTCAAAGTTTTCTTTGATACCATTTGTTAGCACCACCATTTTTCTTTTTAGTTAGGGTTAGTCTTAGTTGAGACATGGCCTATGTGTCAAGGCATGTGAGGTCAGGTATGTAACAACAAAGGGGTCGAAGTCAGCAAGTGGCCGGTTGGCCCTTGGAGTTGGGAAGGGATGTCAGAGTCAAACATGTGTAAATAGTACGAATTCGTTCCCGAAGAGTCGGGTCCTGTCAAAAAAGGAGTTCCTACGTGCCCCAAGTTAAGGAAATCTTTTAATATAAGTCATGTTGGAAAGTGGAATAACCATTATCATCTCATTATGAAGGTCGGGAAGATGAAAAATTGCGACGTTCATATCACGTATGTCGTGCAACTTTTATCAGATGTACTTTACATGCGCGGATGAGATATGGAAAATATACAGTTCATTTCGAAACATCCATTCACCATGAATTAAGTATTCCTTGGCACGATTCCTCCTCCCACCTCCTCTGTTATGAATTATGTATGATCTGCATGCATTTTATTCCCAAATCAGGTTTATGCATTGTTTGTAATCTTTTCTCGCAAGCCTAGATTGATCAATTTTTCCACCTTGGGCCTTTTCTGGATCCACCATGCACAAGACAAATACAGGTTGCACCATGGTGACCTCCCAAAACATATGAAAGAGCACGCGCAGGGGCAGAAGTGCCAGGTCCGAGCCCCAAAACGACTTGGATTCGTTCTTACTCATAGCAAGCATCCCTAGGGATCCAAAGGGATTTTTCCCTCTGCCCATGGAAATGATGATATCACACCGCACAGAGCAAGGAGGTGAAGAAGTTGTGTAGGAAGGAAGGACGTTAGAAGCCTGGTATCCCCAATAGAAGATACCCCGAAGAAGGGGTAGGCTAAGGCAGAATAAGGAAGCTGGGGAAACCCAAGTCCCAAACAAGCCACGTGCAAGATCGGTTGTCGAAGAGTTACATATGTGCGTTATTCGGCTGGAACCTGTCCAAGGTACAAGCCAAGAGAGCAAGAGAAGAATGAGGAGAATAGATGTCGCGGGCACTAATGTTTGAGAGCCATGTCAGCAGTTGAAATAGGCACAACTCATCATCGCTGAACTTTACCAAGAAAACAGGGAACTGAGGCAGTAGCTGGCAGCAAAGACCCTTAAAGTGTCAACATCGCAAAGATGCGAAGGAAACATGACATGGGTCAAGAGACAACTCATAGAGGTGCAGGATACAATCGTATAGCTACACGAAACACAGGGGATGTTAGAAGAAAGGAATGTGAAGCATTTCAGAGAATGTGAAGCGACCGAGGAAAAATCCTACGTAGCTCTGACCAACGTGCAGAAGAAACATGATTAACTTAGTCCATTCTCGTATGCTCAAATGGAAATCAGATCTTGACAGTTTTGAAGGAAGCATCGCTTTAAAACGTATTTTTTGTTTTGGGTAACAACCACGAAAATCAATAGCCACTCACCACGAATGCGTCCCAGAGATGAGCGTACGACAAAAAGCAAGGCCATTGCAACGGATGGTGTGAGTGTGACATAATACTTGATCATTCAGATATATTTTCAAAGGAAGGCATTGACACATCACTCTCCCCATGACGAGACCCTGATAATAACCGAATCCACGTGGCAGAATGCAAGCAGTCATGACGCAATCAAATGCAATTGTTTCCTATTTTTGGAAGGGTGTCATGCGAAGAGTCATTTAGCGCAGAACAATCAGTTTCCTAAGTTATAGGGATAGTATCTAGAGAGAAGGGTATCCCAGGCACTGCCCTCGCCTATATATTTGATATTTTCAATGTAAGTTGGGTTGGTTGGAAAACTAGTGTAAACAGTTTCTATTGAATGTAGTTTGAGTTCGATCGAAATTTAATGCAAAAGTCTGGATTCTTTGATGAAAATATTATAATTGCAGCAATTGGATGTATTGTTTCTTTTATTTGTGTACGTACTTCATGTATTCTTTATTCACATCTATTTCTATCTAAATAGGAACGTATTTCAAACCTAGGATTCGTTGCGCAATGCCCTGGGATTCACGCCATTTAGACAAACCGTTTTCCTCTAAGTCAACTGTGAATTCATCCTCAGCAGTGCTCCGAGATTCATTATGTGTTTTTCCCCCCTCGCCACACACAACGATTTTAACTGAAAATTGTTGCTCACTTAGCCTTTATCCTCTTAGGCTCATTCACCGAGTCATTTATTTCCATCGTTTCCTTGAACTGACTCCATAGCCCAAGGTCTTACTCTCTTGCGCGAATATAACCAGAACTTATTATTCGAAGGTGTTAAATCTTTCCGATGGCTCAAAGCCATATCATCTACAGATACAAGGTCTCCCAAGAGAGTTCTCTCAAGATTTGAAAGGATAGTTTCATATCTCAAAGTTGGTTTGTAGGTTGCCTCTATCATCCATTTCTCAACCGAATGAAATTGAATGAATTTTCCCTGGGAGAATGAATAAAGTTATAGTTTTGGTCCCTGAGGGTAACAGAGGGACAAACATCTATTTAGCTGAAAAATTTATCGTGGCGACTCCAGTCAAAAAGACTAGCGACACCAAGTAGAGCGATCCAGGAACCCTGTCTCTGAAAATGATCTATACCAAAGAAAATTATGATCCAAACCCTGCAGAGCCTGTGTGTGATCCTGAGAAACTTCTGTGTAGGACTAGGGAGCAAGTGCCAGACCCATTCTATTACCTGGACATAAGATTTTCCTTGCCTAGATACGACGCACAAAGCATTGGCAACCTTGAGTTTGATGCATTGTTTGAACAAACCATGTTCAGGTCTAAGTCAGAAACCAACTTGAACGAGATAGATTTCGACCAGAAGAGATTCCAAGCTCTGATACCTAATAATATTACCCAAATCCCTAACCTTCCTAGAGTCATGGCCACCATATTATCTCACCTCATTCTTCCATCCCAACTACATTATTTGCCCCAAAATTACAGCCAGAGGATCAAGCTCTTCGATGTTGAAGGGAACGTTTCATCCCAAAAGCATCTGGATTGGTTCAAGGATTCCATTGACCTAGAAGAGGTAGACTATGCAGACATGAAAATGAGGTTTTTCTCACAGAGTTTTGCGGTGGAGGTGAGGAAGTGTTTCAAGGCCTTCCCAACAAAAATCATTCGAGAATTCACCGCCTTCGAAATGTTCTTCATTACTAGATGGGGAGACAAGAAGAATCCCTTGCAGTTGTTGATGCAGTATAATAATATGAAGAGGGAGACGAAGGAAACCATGCAAGAATTATCAACCCATTTCATGAGGATTTATAAATCAATCCCTACAGAAGTCCAACCACCCCCTGGGGCTGTGCAAATGCGATATGCAGACTCTTTCGACAATGATTTTGCCCTGCTATTAAGAGAAAGAAGATCAACAAATCTAGACGCAATGATGAGAGACGCTATCAAATTCAAGGTTAATATGATGGTGTCCGAGAAAATCAAACAAATATTCAACAGAGGAAATAAGAAGCCTCAAGGGGATGCGCAGCCATCGACGTCTCAGTCCTTAGATGACAAATTTTATTTGATGATGAAGATGATGGAGAAGATGATGGAAAGAATGCCCATGGGAAACAGACCTGCTTCCTGAGAACAACATGACCCCTAGCCTAGAAATTAGAACCTCAGAAGGGGTCAGGTCCCCCAAATCAGATAGAGGGAGCAGAGAGACTAGGGAGACCAGTAGACAAGGCCTCCATTCCAAAACAATTATGCAGACGAGGATTTCGATCAGATGTACGAAGACCAAATGCATTGTTGCGATGACAAGAACCCACACGTTTTTTTAACAAAGGGTGAACATGATCGGTACATGAGAAAAAACAATGATCTTGTGCTGGAGACGAATGATGAAATGTTTTGGGAAACAGATGATGCACTGTCCTGGGAAACAAAAGAGTTCATGAAAGGTTATCAAAATGCCATCCTGCAGTTTCAGAAGAAATATAAACTCAAGAACAAGGAGGTGCATACTAAACCTCAACAGACAAATCCCATAAGGAAATATCCGACGGACACCCCTTCCACAAGCCAACTGAGGCTAGACAACTCGACCAAGGATGCAGCTGAAAAAGAAAAGTCAAAGGAGGAGGCCCTGAATAAAATGATGGAAACAAGTCGGGAAGTGGGTGGAAAAGAGGTAGAGAAGGTATGTCCTTTTAAATTTGAGCATGAAATGGCCAAGATCAAAATCTCTGTCCCTTTTAACGAACTTATCTGAAAGGGTGAATATCGGTAGAAAATTATTAAAATGATAAAGATGGGAGGGACCCCCGATACTTTGAATTTCCAAGACGATCACCCTGCTATTATGTTTGGTTCGGGCATTGAGGAGAATAGTGATACTGAGAATGTCCCTCCATTCGATGTCATTCTAAAAGTCCATGACATGACCCTGCATAATGCCATGCTAGACTTCGGTGCATCCAACAACCTCATGCCAAAGGTGATCATGGACAAGTTGGGTTTGGACATCACCAGGCCCTATAAGTACATTCTTTCTTTTGAATCGAGGAAAGTCAAGTGCTTGGGTCTTATCAAAGACTTGGTCGTGTCACTAGCCCAAATTACTTCTAAGAACATGGTTATGGGCGTGGTCATGGAAAACATACCCCCGAAGTTTGGCATGTTTCTATCCAGGTCGTGGGCTGCGAAGTTAAAGGGGACTTTGCAGATTGACATGCCATATGCCACCATTACTATCTTTGGCCAGGATAGACGGTTATATAGAGAAGTGATGTTTAAATACATGCTAAGCAATAAGACGTATTTGAATAACCACCCTATATATTTCGTTGAAACTAATATTGGCTCCTCCATAGTATATAATGACTTGATTTTTGAAGAGGAAGAGTTGACAACCATCATGACCGTTGATGATAAAGTCGCACGAAAAGCAACAGAGTGCATTGATCTGAGAAATCGCGTGGAGAATGAGATGTGGAACATGAGTTTTGATGGTGCTGTCAACAAAGATGGGGTAGAACACGACGTGTGGATAAGCCCTCCTAAAGTGGGCTGAAAGATCTTCTTATACAAACTCGCTTTCGACTATACAAACAACATGGCCAAGTATGAGGCACTGATTTTGGGCCTGAAGGTTTTGAAAGAATTAGGTGCGAAGAGGATAGCAGTGCATGGGGTCTTCGAGCTGGTTATAAACCAGGTGAAAGGAATATGTCCATCCAAACACCCTAGGAAGAGAGCGTACAAAAACCTAGTGCTAGACCTCCTCGAAGAATTCTCAGAGTACAATCTATCAGCGATTCTGAGGGAACAAAATCAAATAGCTGATGCATTGACCACCTTGGCCTCGATCTTTAAAATTCCCATCTTTCCCAACAGAAAATACGATATTGAAGTCAAGCACAGGCTTGTCATGCCTGATTATATCAAATATTGGCAGGTGCTGGAGGATGAAACACATGTGGATAGATTTCTCCAAATGAGGGACGATTTGTAACACACCCACTATCAAAATTTTAAAAAATTTCGGATTAATCTCCCTCAAGTGAGAAATCTCCAGAAACCGGCATTTGCGAAATACCAACCCCTGGTGAAATATCGGGATTTGGGGTTTCTAATGTCAAACTCATTCACCCCTATGACTCGCGTTCCTCCAAATTTCGATGCGCTCCTCACGCATTAGCTTCCTAGGCCAAGCCTGTGGTTCACTGCCTTTACGGCCATGGTCTTACCTCCTTTCGGAGCAACTCCTATCGGGGTTTCGGTTTTCCTGAGGTCACAATTCACGAGTCCTCGGAACTCGCGATTCTCCGATCCCCGATATGCCCCTAACGCTTTAGCCCTCTAGGCTAGCTCTGTCCTCATGTGACCTTCTACCATATGTCCATCACTCTATAACTACCCATCGGGGTTTCGGGGTTT
>ML777752.1:40397-58467 GCA_009831015.1 Picea engelmannii | reverse complement strand
CTATAATAAATTCAAACTATCATTTACATTCATTGACCTCTTCCTGCAGGTCCATTTACAGCACATATTCATACTTATGAGTTTTGCCATAGTCCTTGGCCAGTTCAGTTATATTTACAATCTGGGGGAAACAGGGTGTTACACGAGTTCGCTAACATGAACATTGATGATGAGTGTTGTTATGAAGAAGATGAGAGCACGGATGCACGTAGTATTGAAGACCCTTTCCAAAACCAAATAGCTAGAAGGAACATAGTACAACTAGAGAACAACATCATTCCAAAGGGGCTAGTTTCGTTGGAAAAGTTGTTTGACGAAAACGACATGGCTAGAAATCCCAAGATCACTACAAATGTCAAGGATGTTGAATATTGCAACATCAGGACTGAGGCAAACACAAAAATAATCAAATTTTCGAAAACACTTAGTTCAGAGGTCAAACAAGACTACATCAAGTCCATGAAGGATTTTCCAGATGTTTTCTCTTGGAGTTATGATGACTTGAAGGTTTATGACACCAAAGTGATCCAACATGTCATTCCTCTCAAAGAAGACAAGAGGCCATTCAAACAGAAGCTGAGACGGATAAATCCCCTACTGACGTCGCTAATCAAAAAGGAGGTAAAGAAACTCTTCAAAGATAAAACTATCATTTCTTTAAGGTTTTTGAAATGGGTGGCCAATTTGGTGCCTGTAAGAAAAAAGAGCGGAAAAATAAGATTATGTGTGGATTTTAGAAAATTCAACAAAGTGTCCCTCTAGGACCACTACTCGCTCCATAAAATGGACTATATTCTACAAAGGTTGTTGGGGTCCCAGAAGATGTCTATGCTAGATGGCTTTTAGGGTTACAATCAAGTCTTGGTAATCCCAGACGACAGGGAAAAGACAGCTTTTACGACACCATGGGGGACGTTCATGTATGCCAAGATGCCTTTCTTCCTGATGAACGTCAGAGCTACCTTCCAGAGGGAAATGGACATCACTTTCGCTGATGAAAAAGACAAGTTTATTTTGATCTATCTAGATGACATCACAATATACTTTGAGTCCGATGAACAACACCTTGGGCATCTGAAAATGGTTTTCTAGAAGTGCAGGAAGTTTGGCATATCATTAAATCCAAAGAAATTCCTTTTTCAGGATGGAAGAAGGGAATATGTTGGGTAACATTATCTCTAAAGAGGTAATTAAGATAGACCCCAATAGGGTTGAAGGAATCCTAAAAATTGGCAGTTTGCGCAGTAAGAAGGAAGTGCAATCCTTCCTGGGAAAAGTAAAATTCTAGAGAAGATTCATCCCGAACCTGACAGAGATTATAAAACATATCACCTGCATTCTCATAAAGGGGAATGAGATCAAGTGGAACCCAAAATCTATGAAATCAATTGAAGATATCAAGGTGGTGCTAACTAGATCTCCTATGCTATCCAGTATAGACTTCAAAAAATATTTCATCTTGTTTTCATTCTCTTCAGAGCATACGATTGTCAGTGTGATGTTACAGAAAGACGAGAAGAACTTTTAAAAACCTATAGCCTATTTCAACAGGACGCTGAGGGATGCTCCAATAAGGTACGTCATTATGGAAAAACAAGCATACACCTAAGTGAAATCCCTAAAGGAGTTCATGATGTACATATTACACTCCCATGGTATTGCTAATGTGCCCAACAACTCAGTCAAAGATATCTTGACTCAACTTGATCCTAAGGGGAGAAGGGGCAAGTGGATAGCACCCATGTAGGGATATGACCTTGAGATTAAGCCTACGAAACTAATTAAGGGTCAGGGCCTTGCGAAGTTGATGGTGTAGTCAGACTGTGATGTTGTGGGAATAAACTTCATTGTTGATTTGTGAGAGAATCCTCAGGAAGAAACAATTGTGTAGGTCTCTCAAGAGTTTGTTGATTCACCGTGGTATATAGACATCTTCTATGTGTTGATAAATATTCAAGTCCCTCAAGGTTTAAGCAATACCAAGGCTAGATTTTTAAATCTCAAAGAGGTTAAGTTCTACATCCTGGATAGTTCACTATACTGGAAATATCTCGGAGGGATATTGCTGAATTGTTTGCTGGAAGATGACGCGAAATGAGCTATCAAATATTTTCACAAAGGAGACTACGAAGGAGACCACTACTAAAAACCATTGCGCACAAAATCCCAATAGAGGGTTACTATTGGCCTACCATCTTCATTGACGTATATAAAGAAGTTTATGGCTGCCACGACTGTCATATTTTCGATGGAATAATAAAACTACAACCCCTGCCACTAAAGTCGATCTCAGTTGAAGCACCTTTCATGTGGTGGGGCTTAGATTTCATAGGGGAAATAAATCCTCCATCCTTTGCGCAACATAGATGGATACTCACTACCACAGATTACTTCACGAAATGGATAGAAGCAATCCGCACGAAGCAGGATACTGATGCAGTCATCATCCAATTCTTGGAGACAAATATCCTGTCGAGATTTGGATGCCCGGTCAATATCATAACAGATAACGCGACCACATTCAAGTCCAAGAAGATGGAGAAGTTCTGTCAATATTACAATATAACCCTTAGGCATTCTACAACATACTACCTTCAAGGAAATGGGTTAGCAGAATCAATGAATAAAATCCTGGCCGTGATCATCAAGAGACTCCTACAAGACAACAAGAAGGCCTAGCATAAAAATCTTATCTATAGGTTGTGGGCAGACAGGGTTACCACCAAGAATTCCATATCAACATCGCCTTTCTAGATTGTACACGATGCAGATGCGATTTTCCCCACCTCGTTGGGGTTGCCCATCAGAAATTTGTTGCAAGAGAAGGAGACTGAGCCAGATGACATGCAAAGGAGAATAAATCAGGTGATCCACACACAACAAATGAGAGAACATGTGTAAAATCGATCACAACTCCACTAGGAAAGGATGAAGAAAACCTTTGACAATAACTCTAAGAAGGAGGAGTTTCATTTGGGGGACCTGGTGTTGAAATGGGATGCGATAAATGAGGATAAAGGAAAGCACAAAAAGTTTGACAATCTTTGGATGGGTCCTTTCAAAATCGGTGCATATCGCGGAAATAACACCTATTTTATAGAAGAACTAAATGGAGAGTCTATTGGTTGGGGGACTGTAAACGACAAGTTCCTCAAACACTATTTAGTGAAATAAAGTCCATTTCAGTCACATGTCATTGTAAATAGTCATTTTATTTTTGTGTCAAGTCAGTATGTCAGCAGAAAATTGAAGCTAGAAGTGAAGGCCCTGAGTTTATCCTGAAACTTTTAGAAACTGCGTCGATAGGTTTAGGTCAAGTTTTGTATTTTATATTTCAGTGTCTGAAATTCGAATAAGGCCCAATGGTCAAGCACCTGGTCTATTGTTCTTTACTACCTCGCTGGGAGGATAACATCCATGTTGGAGCCAGATATTAGTGCCACGATTTTTATTTTCAGTTAGGGTCAGTCTTAGTCGATTCATGGCCTATGTGTGAAGGCATGTGAGGTCAGGTATGTAAAAACAAAGGGGTCGAAGTTAGCAAGTGGTTGGTTGGCCCTTGGAGTCCGGAAGGGATGTTAGTGTCAAACATGTGTAAATAGTACAAATCCATTCCCAAAAATTCAGGTGTTGTCAAAAAGGGAGTTCCTACGTGCCCCAGGTCGAGGCAAGTTGTTAATAGAAGTCATGTCGACAAGTGAAGTAACCATTATCAACTCATTATGAAGGCCGAGAAGATGAACAATCATGATGTTCGTATCCCGTATGCCCTGCAACTTTTATCAACTGTACTTTGCACGCGCGAATGTGCTATGGAAAATCTACAGTTCATTTCGAAACATCCATTCGCCATGAATTCAGTGTTCCTTTGCATGATTCCTCCTCCCACCTGCTCTGGTATAAATTTTGGATTCTCTGCATGCATTTTATTCGTGAATCGGGTTTATGCACTATTTGTAATCTTTTCTTGCAAGCATAGATTGATCAAGTTTTCTGCCTTGGGCCATTGTCGGATCCACCACAAGACAAATATGGGTTGCACGATGGAGACCTCCCAAAACATAAGAAAGGGCGCACGCAGTGGAAGAAGCGTCAGGCCCGAGCCCCAAAGTGGATAGGATTTGTTCTTACTCACAACAGGCATCCCCAAGGATCCAAAGGGAGTTTTCCCTCTACCCTTGGAAATGATGATATCACACCACGTAGAGCCAGGAGGGGAAGAAGTTGTGCAGGCATAAAGTAAATTATAATCCCTCTCTCCCAACAACATATACCCCAGAGAAGGGGTAGGCCAAGGAAGAATAAGGAAGCTGGGGAAACCTAAGTCCCAAACGAGCCGTGCACAAGATCAGCTCCTGAAGAATTACTTATGCACGCTATTCAGTTGGAACCTATACAAGGTACAAGCCGAGAGAGTGGGAGAAGAACGAGGAGGATAGATGCCACGGGCACTAATGTTCGAGAGCCATCTCAGCAGCTAAAACAAGCACAACTCACCATCACCAAACTTTAGCAGGAAGATAGGTAACTGAGGCAACAACTGGCAACAAAGACCCTTGAAGTTTCAGCATTGCAAAGCTGCGAAGGAAACATGATGTGGCTCAAGGGACAACTCAGAGAGGCATAGGATACAATCATACAGCTACGCGATACACGGAGGCTATCATAAGAAAGGAATGTGAAGCATTTTAGAGAATGTCAAGCGACCAAGGAAAAAGGCCATGAAGATCTAGACAGCGCTTAGAAGAAACATGATTAACTGAGTCCATTCTCGTATCCTCAAACAAAAAGAATATCTTGACAGTTTTGAAGGAATAATCTCTTTAAAATGTTTTTTTCGTTTTGGGTAATGACCACAAAAATCAGCAGCCACTTGCCACAAATGCATCCCAGAGATGAGCACGCAACCGAAAGAAAGTTTGTTGCAGCGGATGGCGTGAGTCTGACATAATACTTGATCTTTCAGATATCTTTTCGAAGGAATGCATTGACACATCACTCTCCCCATGATGAGACCTTGCTGATAACCGAATCCCCGTGGCAGAATGCAAGCAGTCATGATGCATTTGTCTCCTATTTTTGGAAGGGCATCATACGAAGAGTCATTTAGCACAGAACAACCAGTTTCCTAAGTTCTAGGGATAATAGCTAGAGAGCAGGGTATCCCAAGCGGTGTCCTCACCTATATATTTGATCTTTTCAATATAAGTCGGGTTGGTTGGAAAACTAGTGTAGACAGTGTCTATTGAATGTAGTTTGAGTTCGATCGAAATTTAATGCCAAACTCTTGATGCTTTGATGAAAAGAGTCTAATTGTAGCAGTTGGATGTATTGTTTCCTTTATTTTTATACATACTTCCTGTATTCTTTATTCATATCTATTTCTGTCTAAATAGGAATGTATTTCAAACCTAGGATTCACTTCGCAGCGCCCTGGGATTCTCACCTTTTAGACAAACCGTTTTCCTCTAAGTTAACTCTGAATTCATCCTCAATGGTGCTCTGAGTTTCTTTATATGTTTTCCCCCCCTCGCCACACACAACAATTTTAATTGAAAACTGTTGCTCTCTTAGCCTTTATTCTCTCAAGCTCAGTCACTGAGTAATTTATTTCCATCGTTTCCTTGAATTGATTCCATAGCCCGAGGTCTTAGTCTCTTGCGCCAATATAACCATAACTTATTTTCGAAGGTGTTAAATCTAGTCGATAGCTCAAAACCATATCCTGTACCGAGACAAAATCTCCCGAGAGAGCACTCTCCATATTTGAAAGGCTAGTCTCGGATCTTAAAGTTGGTTTGTAGCTTGCCTTTGTCATTTGTTTCTCAGTTGAATGAAGTTTACAGAGAGCTAACACAATCTATCATCGATATAGTGGTGAAGATCTTCCCAACCCTTCTCCAAAATATGCAATGAATCCTCTATGATACCATCTATCACATCCCCACGATGTTCCTTACGATCATACACCTCTTGGGGGTGTACGACACCAAGACATTTCTCACTTGGCTACTTGGCAATTCCAAAGATACTTCTTCCGGACTACACCTCTTCACCTAGAGCATATCCATACTTTGTTCTAAGCTTCCAGTGACTTAGAGTCCTACTCGACCGCAATTCTCGTATACTTAGACATTTGTTAACAACTTTAACACTTAGTAATATTTAAGCATACATCCGTGAACATGTGAAGCCAAGAGAATCATAATGAAATATACATGAGAAACATAGATATAGTGCGAGTGACACAAATCGTTCTGAACACACAATAAAGTTTTTTTTATTGAGAAATAATTATAACATGAACATTATGGGCTCAGTTTACAACTTCGACAGAGTCAAATGACTCACTTCACCTGACCAACACATTCACAATTACATTCGTCACCAAGAATCTCTGTCGCAACCATCTCTACAACCTCCTATAGTGCACCTTAAGCGTTCCCTCAATCTCAAACTTGTTGTTTATTCATTTACGCAAACTTCATAGATTTCAATTCTACCTCACACATGCCTCCAACGGACCTGCATTTTCCATACTTCCCCAAAACCAGACCAAGAGAATCTCTCCAGCTGCAAATCTCGCCCAACTATGTCGATTGAATCCTCCTCAAGGAAACACAACTCCTCCCAGGTGGAGCTACTCAGATCCTTGAGAGAGATCACCCTCTTCGTCTACACCAGAACTGCAAAGCTCTCTTTCCCTCCTCTGTCTTTCAAGCTTTCCTTCGTTGGTTGTGTGCCCTTATTCTCTTATAGGAACTCCAAATGTCAACTTAGTGAACCAGCATGTCCTTTGGGGGTTTCTCTATCCTTCGTAAACCCATGTGTAAAAATGAATCATCGTGCCCCTTCATAGACTTACTCACCCAAACTAACCCATGCGCTCGTCAACCGTCATGCCCCTTGGGTTTGGCACACCCAACCTTGGTGCGCCCTAATCTCTTGGTCACTTCATACTTCACCAAGCCCCTTGGTGTGTCTGTATGTCAAAGGCATCCACTTGCACAACTTGAGTGTTGGTCAAACCCCAAATTCTGTATTCTTGAGGACTTGGGCGAAGGTCTCTGTGCCCATCTAACAAAAAAAACCTTAAATTATATATAATAAAACAAGAAAATACGATATGCATATTAATTCTTTAACATCCATGTGCACATATAATATAGCTAAGGATAATGCCTAATGTTATGTTTAAAGGACCATTAATGTAATCCAAATAATTTCTAACAAAACCATATCAAAATCATATAGTTTGATTCTTCCATTATAATACGGATCTTCCTAACCAAGAAAAGCACCTTAAGGGAGAAATTAAAGTCGGAGAATTTGCAAGAAGTGGGTTTAAAAATGTTAAATGAAAATAAATAAAAGGAACATGATGAAAAGAAACACTTGAGTCACGTATAGAGGATGCTTAGAGAAAGAAGATATAAGGAAACTAGGAGTACATTATCCTCGTATAAGAACTCTAATTTTAAGGTGGAAATTGAAGGTGTGGCCTCGGTTGTAATATTATTATGGAAAATAGAACCGACTAGTGGTGATACAAACGACCATACCTAAAGTTGCTTCACTTGATTCATGTATGATCTATTAGTATTTAACAATTATAAAGTGATTACTAAAAATAAAATTTACACGAACCATTTATTATTCACATAAACAACCAAAACAATTTTTCTTTTTAAAAATAACGCAAGGACACACATGATTAACTGACACAATATTTATAGTTGGAAACCTTGATGTGGTAGAAACCTTTCTCTTAGAGTGATTTGGTTATATGATCTAGTAGTACAATATAACTTGTAATCCTATGCCCAGGGTGCTTGATCGATCTGTCATCTACAACATGCGATTTTGTTGGTTTTAATTTGCTATATAACTCTACAAAGATATTATAAAGAAACCAATAGAGGTCAATTTATCAACACTAGAATAATTCATTGTGTTTCAAATATTATTTAGCTTAAGCATGCTATTAGTTGGAGAGAAAACATATGTCTTAATGTATCAAACAAAATTAGGGCTAAAGCATTATTTCTTAGGGTGTTGAGGCTACTTTAATGTATTTACTTTTGTATATTTAGGAGTTAGTCAATCAATGTGAGAATATCTTATTTGAATAAGGTTTATTAGGTAGTTGATGTGTGGTTATTCAATGTCAAAGAGTGATATTTATTGAATAATGTCCACTAGGTGGTTGATACTTATTAATGATGGGACCACAACTAAATAATGTTTTCCTAAAAAAATAGTTATCCAATATTTTTCCAAATAATGGTTTCCTTATAAAAAAACCTATAAACATTATTCTCTTGATAAAATATCTATATAAAAAATTGTATTTTGTAACTTCAATATCATTGTTTCTTGTATATTAATTTATATAGTTTATATTTCTTTTGATGTTATTAATAATTTATTATTTCTTTTATTTAATAACACTACATATGATAATACATATTTTTCCAAATATCAAATACCCAACAAAAGCTAGTAATATCAAAAGCCAATCCATTTTAGATCTTAACATGTTATTCATTTGAGAAAGCATGAGGTGTGCCAACTTCTCAAACGTTAACATCCTATTCATTAGTATTTGGTTTGAAAATACTTATGCTAGAATTGGGTGTCTCTATATTTTGTGTGTATTCTAAGACTTTGCTTGTGATCTCTTCATTATTAAAGCAATCATAGATTTCATTAATGAATAATGAATTCTTTTGTTGATTCTTGACCATGTAAGTAAAAGATATAAAAGATTTGTCATTTGTAATTGTAAGTGTCTCTTCATTATTAAAGCAATCACAGATCTTATTAATGAATAATGAATTCTTTTGTTGATTCTTGACCATATAAATAAAAGACATAAAAGATTTGTCATTCACAATTGTAAATGTATTTCGTTGTAAAAGTTATTGGTTATGTAATTCTCAATAAGATGAATGATTATTTATTAAGAGAAATCCTCTCCCCAAACTTAAATTTGACCATTTTTTATGGACATTTTTCTAACAATTATTTTATTTTCTAGACATCCTTATATATAGAAGGAAACAATGGATAATGCTAAGTGGTGATGATTTATTAAGAGAAATCCTCTCTCCAAACTTAAATTTGATCATTTTTTTTTGGAATTTTTTTGTAATAATTACTTTCTAGACATCTTTAAATAGAAGGAATCAATGGATAATGCTAAGAAAAGACTATAAATATTTAATATTTAAATGCACAACTTCACACCAAAAAAATATAGTGGATAAAAAACCAAATATATATGTTAAATATATATAATTTCCAAGATTTCTTTCTTAACCAATGATGATTTTTGAGATAAAGAGGAGAATGGTTTAAGTTAAAAAATATGCTCACACATTATAAAGGATGAGTTATTCATGTTTTGGAGTAGCCTCGTGAAGGGATGTATAGGAGTTAGTGATATAAAGTTTTGGGTTAATATTGACATGGTCATAGAGTAGATAAGGTGACTTTGATACAATCATTAATGGGTTTATAGTTGGTGGTTTACAGGCCATGGTATTGGCTAAACCATGGTATCTACCCATGGTATTTAATGTGATGAAGCTTATTTAAGGGATTGAAGACCTCCATTGCAAGACTAACTCAAGGAACCTAGTGTTTGGTAATCTTGGACAAAGTGTGTATATATATATATATATATATATATATATATATATATATATATATATATATATATATATATATATATATATAAGTGACGATTTTCTCGTTTAAAGGTTTCGAGGGTAAACATTGGTATTATGTGCTTGTTGGTATTTTTAAGTTCATGCATTTTGTGTTGTGTTTGATATTTATCTCTCTTGGAGTTAATGTGTGGCCTAGATCCATATTAACTATAGATCTATAAAGCATTAGTTATCACATGAAAATTATAAAGGATAATTTGAAATTTACTAAGTATCATTTATATTATATAAAATACTATGAGGAAGACCAGTACAAAACTATCCATGTCAAAACATTAAATGATCATATTTTCTTTTATCCACACATGATAGATTTCCCATTAACTCACACTTGTTATCTTTCAAATCTTTTGACATTAATCATATGAGAACGGAAGTTGATTTTGAAAACCATTCAAATATTTAAATATTGATACCTTGTCTATTTTTCTTTGGAATATTAATAATTTCTTTCTTATATGTTACTCATAACTTTGTTTAATTCTTTTTCATGTTTTTGATGTGAATGCATTATATATATATATATATATTAGTATTAGAATTATTTTAATGTAAAATTATTAATAGAAGAATTATGCTCAATCAACCAAAGTGATGGAATTATGTTATCATTATGAAATCATTTTGCAATATCATAATATGTATTTAAAAATTGGTTTGCACTTTCAAGTTATTCTTTATTGCATTTCACATGATAAATGTAATAAATCAATTTTCTTCTTCCTTCAATTAATAAGTTTAATCATTTTTTACGATAGTATTATCATTGAAATCAATGCACCATATGACTTTGGATTATAGCATTATTGAAATCAATGCAACTATTTTATTTCTCTAGCATCTAAATCACTTTTCACTATATCTCATCATTGAAATCAACACTAAAATGAAGGCTACTTGATTTCTCTAGAGTTTAAATCAATTTTCACTATATTTCTTTATTGAAATAAATGTCCTATTGTTTTTCATTGTTTCATGGATGAAATAAATGCAACATTTATTTCTCTAAATAATTTTCATTGTATCATCTCTAAAATCAATGGACCCTATTGTTTACATTATTTTATGGATGAAGTCAATGAAATAGTTTTAAGGTGACAATGAATCCATACACCAAATTAATGTATGGTACCACCTTTGAGCAATGATTTCACTTTTAAAATCTATGTTGGTATATATACCTTACATCCCTTTGGATTTGAACTTGTGACCTCTTAAGAGGAAACATGTACTCTTAACCATTAAGCCCACTCAAATTGTATTGAATCAATGCAACAAACACTAAAACCAATTCATGAACATAAAAATAAAGATAATATATTGAAACCAATATATAGACATTAAACTAGATTTGTTCCATTGTACATGATCAAATCAATGTAAAATAAGAGTCTTAAATTCTACTTTATCTATTATAAGTTCAAGAGATATTTTACTTATAGTTTAAGAATATGTTTTATAGTTTAATAATATGTTTTATTGGTATTTTTTAATTTTTCTTATCTTATTTTATAACTATTATGAGTTCAATAAATATCTTATTTATTATTTTCTCATATAATTTTTACATAAATTATTTCACCAAATATAATTATAATTTTTTTTAAGCTCAAAGAATAGAATTATATAAATACAAAAATTACAATGTCATGAGATTACAATGCTGGCTACTATCTTATTTTTACCAGTTTTGCATAGTCACACTTGCTTTTTTAACTCTTACAAATTTTATTTTTTTTATCAAATCAAATAATATAACATATAAATTTTGCAATGTTAGTGAATTATACCACTAATTCCATTCCGTGCAATTCTAAATTATCAACACCTCATAATATATTACCTTGAAATGATTTTGACTAAAGTTTAATGAATGGATTAATTTTTTTTATCAAATCAAATAGTGTAACATATAAATTTTGCAATGTTAGTGAATTATACCACTAATTCCATTCCGTTCAACTCTAAATTATCAACAACTCATAATATATTACCTTGAAATGATTTTGACTAAAGTTTAATGAATGGATTATCACTGGAATTTGATAGTAAATTATAAATATGTTTTTGGAAAAACAAATATAAATAATAACTAAATTATTTTGATAATATATCTCCTTCATATTTACTTTAAAAAAAAATACAATTTTATAATATAATAAGTTTTAAATGCATGCCATCAGTTTCTTAACATTATTGGAAGAAGATTACAAATGCCTCTAATTCATCGTGAGGCAACGTCAATATTTTAAGAAACCAAACAAAATGTTTGTGGTGAAAACTAAGCGTACAATATTGACTTTGTTGTTCAATCAAATGAAGTTCTTCTACTATTTATACGGTTCACTCTGTTACCAAATATAATTATAATTATTTCTAAGGTCACATAATAGAATCACAAAAATACATAATTACACTAATTGCAATGACATAAGATTGTTTTACTGGCTTTTGTAAATGGTGGCTATAATCATATTTTTAAGTGTTTTGCATGATCATATTTGTTTTTATAATTTTTTAATCAAATTAAAATTAAATAGTGCAACATATAATTTTTGTAATGTTGGTAAATTATATTACTAATTTGGTTCCATTCAATGAGAAAATTACAAATATGTTTTTGAAAAACTATTCTATAAAATATAAGTAATAACTAAATTATTTTAATAATATATCTTTTCCTTATTTCTTTCTAAAAAATACACTTTGACTTTAATAATCTAATAAGTATTAAATGTATGCCACTTAAATTTTAACATTATTTGAAGATTACAAATGACTCTAATTCATTCGTAAAAAAAACTTAAATATTTAAAAAAACCAAACAAAATATATGTGATAAATTTAAAAAACCAAACAAAAGAAACTTAAATATTTTAAGAAACCAAACAAAATATATGTATTAAATTTAAGAAACCAAACAAAATATGTGTAAAAATGAAGCTTACAATATTGACTTTGTTATCCGGTCATACATACAATCAAAGGAAATTCTACCATGGATAGGGCTCACTCTGTCATCGTCCAACACTAAGCTGCCAACAAAATTAATAATCTCTCCTCTACTCTAATATATTAAATTAAATGGTTTAATAATATATCCTATGCTCTAATATATTAAATTAAATCAAGATTCACTTCAACACCTATATGCAACTAGCATTGAACATGCAAGCCCTCTATGCAACTTGTATTGAACATGGACATTGGTTAACACAAAAAAAACACTTGCTCTTTGGGGTTGGTTGTTTGGTCTATGTTTCCATTTGATGTGTCTATGAGAGAGATCAATACAAATATTACCAACCAATTTCATGTCATTTTATAGCAATCAATGTCATGTCATTTTATAGCAATTGCTTAAGTAGTAGCTTTGTATTTTTTTATTCATAACGTTATATGAACATTGTTTATTTATATTTATCCCGACTTTATAAATGTTAGAATATTTATGAAAAAATGTTAATTTGGATGAAATATTAATGGGTTTTAACTTTTTCATTTATAGTCATAGTTTTAATCATACAATTATTAATAATGTCACATAAAATAGGTTCTATAGATTTAAGTCCTATGTTTTTGGCCATAAGTGTGAGGTCAAAAAAAAATTGAAAAACCTATCTCCACAAAGTTCAACAATGCCAATGCCAATGAAAATTGTTTTCCATTCTTTACTAATCACATTGTCTTTTATATTACTCAAAATGATATTATAGTTAGTCCAAAGACAACTATTAGCTAGATAATTTTTAATCTATCACTTATAACCTTCCACAGATCCTAGGCATATCTTGATAGGAGTATATAGGAAATCTGTAATTCATTACATGCTCAACCAATTAATGTGCCACTTTATATATATATATATATATATATATATATATATATATATATATATATATATATATACAAAGTGGTACTTGCTAATTGGAGGTTGAGCATGGAATGAATTACATATCTCTTTCATATTCTTCAATACTCTTTCATACTTAATTATAAAAAACACCTTTCATCACAATGAACAATGTTAAAAAATAAATGATGATAATGACGATCAACCGAATTGGTCTATCAGACCTTAAGAGGGTAAGTGATTACTTGTGATTCTTTAGAATTTTGTTTCTATGCTCGAAAAGCATTAAGAGAAGCTTTCCAAGATCACCATACTTTTGTTGAGTTAAGAGGTTAGGAAGGTTGGTAGTGTGATAAATATTTTGAAAATGATATCTAATATGGGTATAGGCTGGACAATCTAAGAGAAAGTGCTTTTCATATTCAATCTTTTTAGTGTCACAAAAGTGACACACTCTTTCATCCCATGGCGTTTTAGGAATTGACCAACGCCCAGTTTTACTATGGAGCTCGTGAGAATTTGTTCTTATCTTAGCAATGCTTATTTTTTTCTTTACACTTGGAAAAAAAGATATATGATTTTGATATTCTAGATTAGGGTTGATTACATCTTTATAATACCTCAATTTTCTTTTTTCCTCTAACTCTTTATCACACCACATTTTCTCCTTAAATTTTGATTTGACGTTTTTTTTAATAGTATCTTTATTCTGCAAAATGGTTTCTTCCATGATTCTCCAGTAGTTTAGCCAAGACTAGTCGTCTTTATGCCATCCTCACTTGAGTCGGTGGCATTTATGACTTGATTTTGAAGCAATTTTAGGTAGTCTCTTGTCTTCCATGTTGTTTAACTTGTTCTTATACATTAGGTATCTAGTCATAGCCATGCTCTCAATGGGGGAGAGTCTTGTTTCTAAGAGGAGGATGGGATAGGGTGTATTTCCTTTAATTTTGATATTATAGGTCATAAAATTCTTTTTTATTTGCTCTATCTTTCTCCAGGATTCACGAGAGATACTACATCCCCAGACTTCACATCCGTAAAGAATAACAGGTGTAACAAGAATCTCAAACAGGAGTTTCTTATTATCCCAACTCCAAAGATTAGTTGATTTACAATTGTTTTCAAGCCCATAATAAGCTTTCCATCCCCCGATAATCCTTTTCTCAATGCTATAATTCCAATTGAGCTTGGGGTGAATATCAATTCCAAGATATTTGTATGAAGTCACTTCCTCCAAGTTGTTGTTGTCATATACAAAGGTATCATAAGTGATCTTATTGGATTTAATAATCATGACCTTAGTCTTATCAGTATTAACATCCATACCCATATTGGAGGAAAAATCTTTGAGGATTCTTAGTTGGTTTTCAAGATCACAGGGATTGCTTTCCATAAGAGCGATATCACCGGCACAAAGAAGAAGATTGATGACTATAGCAGTGAGAGTAGGGCCGACAAAACCTTATTTTTCCAAGAATTCTTCTAACTTGTCAATGTATATGCCAAAAATGGTAGGGGACAAGTGACAACCTTGTTTGACTCCGATATTGCAGTTAATCTCTTTTGACCATCCCTCAGTGTTTTTAAAATTAGAAATAACATTCTCATACATCCTTATTGCAACAACCCTCAACTCGAGAGGCATTTTTATCTCTTCCAACCTATTCCAAAAGTTTTTCCTAGGAACCATGCCAAAATATTTTCTAAAGTCAACAAAACAAGAAAAAAGATTGGTTTTAGTATTGTGGAACTCCTCTGCAATGATCCTAAAGGTAACAAGATGGTCCATAGTTGAATGATATCTCCTAAACACGGCGTGGCCTTTAGCTCTTTTACCGTGACTTTCTAGCCAATGGATAATCTTCTTTTCCAAAATAATTCCGTAAAGCTTGGCTAAAATCTAGCTAATCATAATGGTCCTATAATTAAAAGGAATATTTATATCCCCATTTTTAAAAATAGGAACAATGAGGCTTTGCGCCCCTGCTTGACTGCTAAATTGAAGAGATTGTGTATGTGAGGGATAAGGATTGACCCTCCGATTTTAAAAATTTCAGCTTGGTCAGCCTTCAATATCCTTAGCTTTCCCATTTGCGAGTTGCTTAACCCTGAACGCTATGTCATCTAAAGAAAAAACTTCTTCCTTTGTAGGGATAATAGGAATGGTTTCCATGGCATTAGGGAACTCGTAAAGACTTTTAAGGTAGGAATTCTAGTCCCTTAAGGGAATCCTATTATTTTCTTTAGTATTGCGTTTTAGAATTTGACTCCAGAACTTCTTAGAATCCAATTTGTATAGTTGTGAAAGTTTGTCTTGCCTTTTATTGATATAGTATATTTTTTTCCTTTTAATGAGGGCTTTGTACGTATTGATCTTATCAAGTTTTAAGGGCTCATTAGAAGCATCCCTAATGGATTTCCTAGCAATTTTGCATTCTTTATCATACCAAGGGTTGGTCGTTCTATTATTCTTTTTATAGGACACCTCGGAAGAGAACTTGTTAATAGAACTGGAAAGGGTAGTTGTAAAATTATGATAGAGTTCTTCAATGTTGTCCTTATAAGTTAGGAGGTTTAATTTACTATTTAAATCCTTTAAGAAAATGTCAACTTTACTTTTGTCAAAGACCAATTTCCTTTGATTATGAGAATTCTCTTCAATGGTGCTCCTATGCATGAAAAACTTTAGAGTTAGAGTTAAAAGTTTATGATCATATTCATATTCATGGTCATTTATATCACACTAAACCATTTAAAAAAAATAAATAATAAACTTATGACATTTTATATAATGAACAATTTTAAAAAATAAATAATATATATTAATTTTCAAATATACACTTATTCTTATAAGTAATTATTCTTCAACTTTTAAAGAAATTTAATTAACAAGATTTTGAATGTTAAAAGTAAATATGCAAGAGTATTTCTATAAATAAATATGCAGTTGTTCCAAACATATATGAAATCCTCTTTACATATTTACTTTTAACCAATAAATTCTTAGTCTTCCTAATGTATAGGAAATTCTCTTAGATATTTACCGTTCTTCCAAACATATATGAAATCCTCTTTACATATTTACTTTTAACCAACAAATTCTTAGTCTTCCTAATGTATAGGAAATTCTCTTAGATATTTACCATTCTTCTGACATTTTAAGGAATTTCTTTGGCAGTTCCTAAAATATATGAAATCCCCTTTACATATTTACTTTTAACAAAGGCTTCTTAACTTGGAGTTGGAGAAATCCGCTTGGAAATTTACTTTTAACAAAGCCTTACTAACTTGTAGGAAATCCTCTTAGATATTTACTTTTAACAAATGGTAAACGAAATTCTCTTAGATATTTACCTTTAACAAATGGTAAACGAGCAAAGGCTTCCAAAAAGTCAACGGAAACCCATTGTGGACCCCAGGATTGAGGACTTGCGAGAATCCTTAAGACTCACGTTCAAACTTTCGGTTTTCTTTCGTTGTAAAGTGGATCATTTGCGCTTTTGATTGTGGAAGCCGAGGATTGCTTTATCCTGTATAAATATTTCAACAACAATTCTTTACGGTAACTTTATTGCAAACAAATTTCAAGGTTACGATTGGGAATCATGAGACGTCCTTTTCCATGTTACGAGAGAAAACGACAGCAGTTTTTTGAACAACCCTCAATCTTAGCCATTAAATGATATATCTGAACCTTTAGCAAACAATCCGGAGAAGCAGTTGGCCAGTTGTGGACTTCTGAATTCCATACGGTGAGACAAGCAGCAGTGGAAATTTGCAGTTTTGAATCGCACGGATGATTACAGAGATAAAAGTTATAGCCGGCGTACCAAAGAAAAGTTATTGCACACCCAGGTTTAATTCTAATGAAACAAAAGCAGATTCTATTGATAGTGAAATCTAAATATTACAAACAGCCGGCACATAACAGACCGTCACTGGAATTGCGGAGGG
Organism: Picea engelmannii; assembly: GCA_009831015.1. Taxonomy (NCBI): domain Eukaryota; kingdom Viridiplantae; phylum Streptophyta; class Pinopsida; order Pinales; family Pinaceae; genus Picea; species Picea engelmannii. The sequence continues at coordinate 40,923 of ML777752.1, read as the reverse complement.
TTTATATAATAATCCCTCGGCTATTTTAATCTAATTTATAAATGCTTCAGAACATAACTATTGGATCCCCACTTGCTGAAACAAAGCCTTCAGTGCGCAGGCTGCCATTCGAGTTTCAGTTCCAAGTAACCAGAGTGAACGCGATCCAACTTCAAGCGCACGTCCTGAACTGTTGGACCATCTTGTTGGAAGATGTAACTACCTTTAACCAGGTTACTATCAGTGGATGGAGCCACAAGAGGCTTTAGGTCATATTCAGCTTTTCCCATGAAGTCATCGCGTGTGAATCGATCCTTGTCCCACACTTCCTGCAGAATCCAAACAATCGTTCAACAAAGATATTTAAATTTTCAAAGCATTCAGAGTTTTCCAAAGATGTTTCCTTCACGACACTTGTATAAATATATAAACCACGCAAGGAAGTATAAGCCTTCGATTTAAATAGGATACCGCAGTGAGTGAGCAACGATCACGATCAGAAACATTCGCTATATTGAATGTCAGGTCTTGATTCCAAACTGGGTTA
>ML777752.1:12006-34978 GCA_009831015.1 Picea engelmannii | reverse complement strand
TTTAATGGAATATGTGTAATGTAAAGGTAATGATACGATTAGGTTATAGAATGTTACCATAATGTCATTTGATTATAGCAAGTAAAAGGTAAACACCTTATTTGATTGAATATTTTTGTAATATAAAGGTGACGATATGGTTAGATTATGGTAAGGGTACTGTAGGGTCACTATTATTCATAACAATTAGAATGTAAAATCCTTGTTATTTAGTTGAAATGCTATTTTACTATAGATAGTGATGGTATGGCCATGTCTAGGGAATGTTCTTGTAATTCCTGGTGTTGATATCTTATAAAATATAAGGTGATGTTATTTTGCAAGGTTAGGGAATATAAATGTAACATGTTCATTATGTCATGACAACGTTATTATACTTTGAGTGGTTATTGATAAACATTGTGGTGAAATGTCCTTGAATAAGTACAAAGATTATTCTGAGTTAGTAAATGAGGGTTGCTTTTCATTTGAAATAAGGTTGTACTTGGTGGGTACACCTTCTATGTGCTTGGTCTGCTTGTGTCGGGCGGGATGTAGACACCTCCATGTAGCCTAGTGTATAAGTCTGTGTGTGTGACTTTTTTTTCCTGTGTAAGGAATCCAGTGCCGTATCAAAAGTCGCAGGCCCTTTAAAGGCAGGGTTTCCACTCTTGCGACACACCTGACAGAGATTACTAGTTTTTTCCTGAGCAGTCGGCCAGGAGCCTATCTGACATTCTCTCTCTCCGGAGCAGAGAACTAAGATTAAATGCCCTGCTTTCCTGTGCATAAATAATAAAATCTACTACTATGGATTCTTTCTTCTGTGTCCGTACTGTGCATGACCCAATAGGTCGTTAAATGTTTGTGTTGTGCACCTTATGGCTATGGTCATTAATGCCTGCAGTTACTGGTTGAGTGCCTTGTGTCTTCTTGTTGTGATCGTCGTGGTTGCGTCTTGTTAGTCGTCGGGTAGTAATGTAGAGTCAAGTGTATCTGTTTCCTTCTACACGCGCGCACACACTTTTAAAACAAAAAAAAAAATTGCACCTGTTATTAGAGTTGTTGACGTAATGAGGAGGCTCGTTACATATGGTATCAGAGCCGGTTCGACCTGTGGCTTGGGGTTCACTACGACTTTCGTGGACATGATTAGATTTGATTATACTGTCGCTGATCAAGTTGATTGTGTGTGTGCAGGTAATCATGGTTAGGGGACGCTGTGGAGGTAGATGACGGGGTGCTAGGGGAGCAGGTGTGACGCCTCCAGTAGCATCCACGCCTGAGGGGTCTAACCCCCAGGCAGGGGAGCAGGTTCTCGGACAGGAGCAGATAGCAGTTGGTGACGTTGCTGAGATGATGAGATCTTTTCAACGCATGTCCGAGGCACTGATCAGCCGATTGGACAGAAACGAGGCCAGGGCACCGACACTCGTTGAGGTTCCACCGCGCGCACCGGCCGTTACAGGTAGCATTCACCGTGAACTCAAGAAGGTAAAATTTCTCAAGTTCTTTGGTGCCCCGGACGACGCAGCCGCCGAGGCATGGTTGGAGAATATGGCAATGTGCTTCGCACTTCGCGATTATACCTTCAACATGAAGGTCCACATGGCGGTCTTTCAATTGAAGGGGAGCGCTCTTCTATGGTGGAAGACGCTCATGCCGTAGCTGAACATGGCCGTTGAAGACGTGTCATCGAAACTGTTCGAGGAACGGTTCCGAGAGAGGTACCTTTCAGAGGAATTCATTGAGCGTCAGCTCAATGAGTTCAATGCATTACGACAGGGAGGTCGTACGATGCCTAAGTACGAGGCACGTTTCATGGAGCTGCTCCATTATGCTCCACACCTTAACACGGAGAAACTCAAGGTCAACCGGTTCGTGTTTGCCCTTAACGACAGCCTACGTGCAAAGGTTAGGATCTTGATGCCTCAAACATTGCATGATGTTTTCCAAAGGGCCCTCATAGCAGAGGAGGAGCTTATCAGTGGGGGTCAGACCAAGACTCCAGCGAGACCCGCAGGGCAGGGTTCATCTGGCACCCCGCAGAATTAGACACCAGCGAGGCATAAGCCAGGATATCGTGGCTTCCAGAGAGGATCCACTTTCACTACACCCAGACGACCACCGCCTCAGCAGCGGGCACCTTATCGGGGACCACAGTAGCAGCAGTTTAGGCCTGTTCAGCAGAACAGACCTGGTTTTCAGGCCGGTGGGTCGTCATCTTCTACTTCGGGCACCAGGACTACTGGGCCGAAGAAGGGGTATTGGACGTGTGGGGAGCCACACTACCAGCGCAATTGTCCTGTGGAGAGGACCAGAGCGTCCGGATTAGCCAGACCCGCTACCGTGGGAGATATGGACAAGGCCCATCGGATTCATGTGACGGTGAATAACCGCCAGGCAAAGCACCAGTCGAATGTGCCTGAGACGACAGGTACTGTCGCTGACCAGACCCTTAGTATTTTGATAGACCCAGGTGCTACTGAGAGTTTCATTTCTGGTGTAGTGCTAAAAAGGATTAAGGTAAAGGCAGTCGAATAAGACGAGTTTAGCTTCGTAGAGATGGCTTCAGGAGCCAAACAAAAGGTTGGAGAAAGGTTACAGGTTGTACCCTTAACCTAGGAGAGTTTGTCACCAGGGTCAACTTGTACATCACAATCTTAGGATCTTATGACGTCGTGATTGGTATGGACTGGTTGCAATCGCATGAGGCGATACTCAACTGTAAGACGAAACGGTTGAGCTTGGTCGATGATGAAGGACATAGACGTGTGATTGTAGGATGGAACCAGGGAGTATCCCTGAGGTTCGTTTCTTCCTTACAGTTATGGAAGAGTATGCGCAAGGGGTGCAAGCTTTATGCGATCCTTGCGCTAAACGATAAGGGAGTAGTGGAAGGTCTAGAACACCTTCCGGTGGTGAAGGAGTTTGCGGACGTATTTCCAGAGGAGTTACCTAGGATGCCACCGGAGAGAGAATTGGAGTCTACTATAGACTTGAAACCAGGGACCGAACCGATAGAAAGAACGCCTTATCGGATGTCGACCCCAGAGTTGCAAGAGTTGAAAATGCAACTGAAGGAGTTGCTGGACCTGGGACTGATATGCCCTAGTGTGTCACCGTGGGGTGCACCGGTTATTTTCATACGAAAGAAGGACGGATTGTGGAGGCTTTGCATTGACTACCATCAACTGAATAAGGCTACGATCAAGAATCAATATCCCTTACCTAGAATTGATGATCTGTTCGATCAAATGAAAGGTGCGACGGTGTTCTCCAAGATCGATTTGCGATCAGGGTATCACCAGTTACGAATCAAGGAGGATGACGTCCCTAAGACCACCTTTAAGACGAGATTTGGACATTACGAATTTACTGTTTTACCGTTTGGACTGACAAACGCCCCAGGGGTATTCATGAGTTTGACGAACGGGGTGTTCCGTGAGTACTTGGAGAAGTTCATCTAAGTATTCATTAACGATATCTTGATCTACTCTCGGACGACGGAGGAGCATGATGAGCACTTGCGCTTGGTACTACAGTGCCTTCGAGAGCACAAATTGTATTGAAAGTTGTCCAAATTCTCTTTTTATCAATCAAGGATTCACTACTTAGGGCATGTCATCTCCGGCGAAGGTATCACCGTGGATCTAGCCAAGGTTGAGGCTATTATGGAATGGCCTGCACCGACGAACATCACAGAAGTGCATAGTTTTATGGGCTTAGCAAGATACTATCGACGGTTTGTCGAGGGATTTTCAAAGATAGCAAATCCGATCACGGAATTGCAGAAGAAAAACAAGAAGTTTGTTTAGACCGAGAAATGCGCGGAAGCATTTCAGAGGCTTAAGGAGTTGTTGACGACAACGCCGATACTAAAGGTCCCTGACATGGACGCCGACTTCCTGGTATGCACTGACGCATCCAAGGAATTTTTAGGCGGAGTCTTGATGCAAGACGGACGAGTGATTGCATACATTTCGAGGAAACTGAGAAGGCATGAGGAAAACTACGCGACGCATGATTTAAAGTTATTAGCCATCGTATATGCCTTGAAGGTTTGGAGACACTACCTTGTTGGACGAAAATTTGAACTAAGGACTGATCATTGTGGACTGCAACACATTTTTATGCAAAGCGACCTGAACGCGCGACAACGACGTTGGTCAGAATTGCCTAGTGAGTACGACTTCGAGATTACTTACATAAAGGGAACAGTGAACCGAGTGGCTGATGCTTTGAGTCGGAGACCACACATCTTTTCGGTGTTTCCTCTTCAGACGAATCTACGTGAGAATATTCTCACTTTACAGCGTGACGATGACTGGTACAAAGAAGTCGAGGATTTTATCGGACAAAACACAATGATGGTACCACGATATGAGGGATTTTATTTTGATAGCGACGGGTTGTTGAGGTTTAGAGGTTGGATTTACGTACCGCCAAACGATGAGTTGAGGAGGCTGATCCTGAGTGAGGCTCATAGAGCAGTTTATATGGCTCACCCAGGAGTCACGAAGATGAGGCCAGACCTTAAACCCTTATTATTCTAGAAGGGAATGAAGGCCGACATAGTCAACTTGGTGGCTAGATGTCTAGAGTGTCAGCAGGTAAAGGCTGAACATAGACACCCGACATGATTACTTCAACCACATGCCATTCCGGAATCGAAATGGGAAGTTATTTCGATGGATTTTATTGTTGGATTGCCACTGACGACAAGGAGACACGACTCGATTTTTGTAGTAGTAGACACTCTGACGAAGAGTGCTCACTTTATTCCTATGCGTACGACGTATCAGGCACCTGACATAGCGAGAGTTTTCGTCAGCGATATTGTGAGGCTGCATGGCGTGCCTAAGAAGATTATATCCGATCAAGGATCGGTGTTTACTGGACGATTTTGGACGAGTTTCCAAGAGGCCTTGGGAACCCAACTTAATTTTAGTACTGCGTATCACCCAGAGACTGACGGGCAGACCGAACGCACAAACCAAACCTTGGAAGACATGTTGCGCATGTACATGATGGACCAACAAAAGTGTTGGGAGGAATTCTTGCCTCTAGTAGAGTTCGCTTACAACAACAGTTACGAGAGCACCATTAAGATGGCACCTTTTGAGTTTATTTATGGGTGACCATGTCAGACGCCCTTGAGTTGGGATCGGCTTGAGGATAGGGTCCTGGTGGGACCAGAAGAAATCCAAGAAATGGAAGAGAAAATGCAAACCATAAGACAAAGGATAAAAGAAGCACAGGATCGACAGAAGAGTTATGCCGATGCGCACCGAGTCGACCGTAGTTACGAGGTCGGTGATCGAGTCTTCGTGCGGGTTAAACTGCATAAGAGTTTGATCAAGTTTGGAAAGGGAGTTAAACTCTCTTCTAGGTTCGTGGGACCTTTCGAGATTGTGGAGAGAAAGGGGCCCGTGGCCTATCGACTAGCCTTGCCTGATTCTTGAAGCATATGCACGATGTTTTTCATGTATCTGTTTTGAGACATTATATTAGTGATCCTACACACGTGATTGACATGAGTTCCTTACAGGTATCGGACGAGGGAGTGCTCATGGCTGATCCAGTCTGCATCATAGATCATCGTGTTCAACAGTTACGACGTCGAACGGTAGATCAGGTCAAGGTCCAGTGGGACAGTTATAGTTCGCACTCAGCGACCTGGGAGGACGCATATGATATGCGCGAGCAGTTTCCATTTTTGTTTGATAGATAGACTTATGACATGGTGATACTTTTATTTCGGCATTTATACTGAGAAACTTCAGGACGAAGTTTAGACCAAGAGGGGGTGTATGTAACATCCCGCTCTGGCGCACTGAGAAAAGTTATTATTTAAAAGCACTTGCTTGCAAGTGATCTGGACTTTTCTGATGTTAAAACATTTATACTTGATTATGATGCGTTATGATAGATGACATGATGTTTTACCATTTGATGTAGATAGGTTCTATTGACTCAGTTTTATTGAGTGTGCAGGGTTTTGGAACTTGATGATGCAGAGGCATCGGTGGAACCCCTTGGACACCGAATTGATTTAGGGAGTGTGCTATTGGGTTGATTTATTTACAGTGATATTTCATTTGATTTGATGATATGATGTTGACATTTCTGACATGATTTTTGATGATGCAGGCTGACGATAGCTTGTCGACCAGACTCACATATGGGGTAAAGGGGCCACACATGATTTCTAGAGAGGTTGAAGGAGAGGGGTGGACTAGCACTCATGCCATGGCTCGAACTGTAGGTTAACGATTACCTAGTTCGAGAGGATCCATGATGTCGTGAGGGCAGACTGCGACAGTCGCTCACGATGATTCTAAGGGGCGCGCAATAAGGAGGGGGCATTATTCCTTAGAGCCCTTAGTCTCCCACAAGTTCAACTGGCGGAGTGTTGACTGCAGGGGTTATAAATGTCTACCAATCAGTCAAGTTGGCGAGTGGAACCCCTGGAGCACGTGGTGCATCCTGAAGGGCACGTCGTGCAAAGGAAACGAACAAGGCGAGTGGCACCCTTGGAGCACGTCGTGCATCCTGAAGGGCACGTCACATTGATGTGGATGAAGGAAACAACCCTAAATAGCCCTAAGACAATAACGCCTTAAGAAATCCTTAAACAACTTCCCTAACCCAGTGTCGCCCAGTTCAAAATCTAAACCTAAGTAAAAAAAAAACTTCTCTAAGATAAAAATTTCGTTTAACCTTAAGGAAAAAGGCCCCAACTCTAACTCTAAAAGAGCCTAACCCTAATCCTAAATGAAATAGATCCAATGAATCTTGACCTAATCCTATACCCAAATATCATTATTAATAGCAATTAACCCTAATAACCATTAAAATAATTGAGCAAACATCATTATGAGATTTTAGGCTAGAGTTCACACCTCAATGCAGTGCAATGAGAATACAATTTTTAGAACGTACTTGAGCTCTAGTTCTTGGATTTATTAACGTTAACTTCATCCAACTATACAACCAATATATCAACGGATACAAGATTTCATAATCTTTTTCAACCATTTAACTTTTAATGGACTCATAACTTTTATTCAAATTGAAACATAACTTTTCTTTAAAATATAAATATACATAAATTACAGTTTTAGTTAACTCAGACAATAAATTTCTTTGAAGGCATCTCCTTCTTTAAACACAACTTTCAATGAGAGTTCATTAACACATTTGAAAGAATAACTTTTATGAAAACCTGACTTTTGTCAATTACATAATCTTATAAAAACTTTTAAAGCATAACTTCCATATGAACGCAATAGTTTTTCAAAAATTAAACTAATTCATTAATAAATGAATACCGAAAGTCATAGTTTTGATTGACAGAACGCATAACCTTCAGTGAATAAATTGAATGCTTAAGGGACTAAACTATTTTCCCTAAAACTCAGACATAACCAATAGTAATAAAATTATTTAACAAGCGGGAGTATAAAAAGTATGAATTTAAAAATAAAATGAAAAGATGCATTAGCGCATTTACCTTTTTGGTTTTAAAGAAGGGATTAATAAAAAAATAGGGAAACTAAGTAAAAAAAAGGGAAACATAGACAATTAATAAGTTAAAGAAAATAATTTTGGAGAAACATGGGGGATGAATGACACTTGTACAACAGAGAATTTTTGGAGGGTTTTCTATAAAACTTAAAAAATAAATGTGGGGCTCAAAACTCTATAAAAGAAAGGGGGATGAGGGGAAAATGGATCGGGTTGTTAGGTATTGTTATGCTGCCGAATTGAGACTAGACTGATTGCTTGTGAGGAGTTGGGAATTTCTCAGCTTGTATTGGAGTGGTAGCTCAGCCTTGGGGAGGTGAGCTGGGAAGCTAGGCATACCTTCTGGATTTGTGTGGCCCCTTTGCAGCTCGGGATGCTAATGGGGAAGCAGAGTACCCCTAGCATTTGGCTGGGAGGTACCGGTGTAGTCTCTACAGTCGGCGAGTGGGAGAGGCACAGAGCAAGAGCGGCATGGAGTGTGGACGTCATCCGAAGCGGGCGAAAGGCAACAATATGATTTTGATTTCTGGTAGAGTAGAGAGCATTGGATATATGGTTAGATCTGCATGTGTTTCAATGGGTAAATTGGTTGAGTTTCATCACTGAGTTTTATAGCGTGGTTGTATGACTGTGCATTGATGGTCCTTCCCTTCCTTTTATTTTTAAATTTGTAGACTGTGTTGATTTTCCTCCACCTGGTAGCTGCGGATGTCAATAACCCTTCTCGCCGTTTTTATGGTGATAAACTCTCTGCGTTTGTGTTAAATTTATTCTCTGAGGTTCTGTTGTTTATCTTTTTTTTTCTGCCATCTTCGTGTTGTAACTCGTTGGAGGATACCCAGTGGGTTGCGCCCTCAAACTCTGCATTTTCTCTGCGTGTTGTGGTGCTCCTTAGTGAATGACGGTGAGATTCCCTTTTGCGTTGGGTAGTTTACCTCAGTGTGGACTGTGGAAGGAAAATTTTCTTTTCTCTGCGTTCCAATGATGAAAAGCTCTGCATTTTATTGAGATCACTCACACCGTGAAACCTCCCCTGATCTCTGCGTTTTGGCATTTCTGAACTCTGCGTTTGTTTTGTGATTTCCTCTACATGTCGGTGTGTTTCATGATGAGCGTGAGCTGGGAAAACTCGCCTGAAATGTACAGACTCGCGCCTGGGTATGGGCAGCCTCAAATTTTACTCCTGTGTGTTGTTTCTGGTTTCTTTCGATTTATTGAGTTCGTTCCAATATAACACATTTCATTTTGTTTAACCGATAAGCCTTAAGTCGCACTCCCTGGGCCTTGGATTGAGGCCTTCTTGGATTGGGCTGTATTGAAATTACTACAAGAAATGATATTACGAGACCCTACACATGTTATCATTTATCATTGCACCACTCTATAATTATTGAGCTTGTTCAGTTTTCGAAACTGTATTGTGTTGTTATTCAATTTGGTTGTCAACTTTGACGTTAATATTGATAGAATTGCCTACCACACATATTACTTTATAATATTAACCCAGTAAACAATTATTCTTGCTTTACCCAATTTGTAACCACATCCAGCCGGTTCAACCACAAGAGAATCTATCATCAAACCCGTCCACCATCCTTACCTAGTTTACTAGTTGACCAGTATCAGGATCGTTTAACCATAAAAGCTTAATTAACCCATTGACTTTATATAGTGCAAATTTAGCATTCTGGGTTCAAGTCCATTCTCACACATGACTATTCCGTATTTAGGGAGATTTCATTCCATTGACATTTTCGTCTTGCTCCTACCTATGGTGCTCCTACCTTCCCTAAATAGTACTACTAATGGTGGCAGCGAATGTAATTGGAACAACGTGTTTTCCTAGACTGTTGGGTTATAAATTCTCTTCACCCGCCTTAAACCCTAAAGAATGTCAGGACATGCATGCATTAGTGGCCGCCTGGTCGCTGGCAGGCGCTCTCTGCTGCTCATTTTAATTTCCCTTGAAAACTTCAATCAAAGTTATTGCAACGTAATTGTTGGGTGACACATCGATTGTTTCTGCTTTCGTATGGGCATAGTTATTGTGCCTTTTATGGTGATTTAGGTAAGGTTAAACCATTGGTGCCATAACACGTGAGGGTGGGGTCCTTATCATTTCGATTGCAATGCTTTTAGTATAAGGCATTGATAGGGTTATTCTGGTTGTGTTGTAGTAGTTCCATTTGTTTCTAATAATAAATAAAATGTGACTTCCTTGTTATTAAATTGAATGCTATTATATAAAAGGTAAGGATACGATTAGGTTATGGAAGGTTACCATAATATCATTTGATTATAGCAAGTAAATGTAACTCCTTATGTTTAATGGAATATTGTAATGTAAAGTTAACAATAAGATTAGGTTATAGAATGTTACCATAATATCATTGATTATAGCAAGTAAATGTAACCCCTTATGTTTAATGGAATATTTGTAATGTAAAGGGGGTGATACGATTAGGTTATAGAAGGTTACCATAATATCATTGATTATAGCAAGTAAATGTAACTCCTTATATTTAATGGAATATGTGTAATGTAAAGGTAATGATACGATTAGGTTATAGAATGTTACCATAATGTCATTTGATTATAGCAAGTAAAAGGTAAACACCTTATTTGATTGAATATTTTTGTAATATAAAGGTGACGATATGGTTAGATTATGGTAAGGGTACTGTAGGGTCACTATTATTCATAACAATTAGAATGTAAAATCCTTGTTATTTAGTTGAAATGCTATTTTACTATAGATAGTGATGGTATGGCCATGTCTAGGGAATGTTCTTGTAATTCCTGGTGTTGATATCTTATAAAATATAAGGTGATGTTATTTTGCAAGGTTAGGGAATATAAATGTAACATGTTCATTATGTCATGACAACGTTATTATACTTTGAGTGGTTATTGATAAACATTGTGGTGAAATGTCCTTGAATAAGTACAAAGATTATTCTGAGTTAGTAAATGAGGGTTGCTTTTCATTTGAAATAAGGTTGTACTTGGTGGGTACACCTTCTGTGTGCTTGGTCTGCTTGTGTCGGGTGGGATGTAGACACATCCATGTAGCCTAGTGTATAAGTCTATGTGTGTGACTTTTTTTTCCTTTGTAAGGAATCCAGTGCCGTATCAAGAGTCTCGGGCCCTTTAAAGGTAGGGTTCCCACTCTTGCGACACACCTGACAGAGATTACTAGTTTCTGCCTGAGCAGTCGACCAGGAGCCTATCTGACATTCTCTCTCTTCGGAGCAGAGAACTAAGATTAAACGCCCTTCTTTCCTATGCAGAAATAGTAAAATCTACTACTATGGATTCTTCCTTCTGTGTTCGTATTGTGCATGACCCAGTAGGTAGTTAAATGTTTGTGTTGTGCGCCTTATGGCTATGGTCGTTAATGCCTACAGTTACTGGTTGAGCGCCTTGTGTATTCTTGTTGTGATCGTCGTGGTTGCGTCTTGTTAGTCATTAGGCGGTAATGTAGAGTCAAGTGTGTCTGTTTCCTTCTACACACGCGCACACACTTTTAAAACAAAAAAAAAATTTGCACCTGTTATCAGAGTTGTTGATGTAACGAGGAGGCTCGTTACACAAGCTATCACATGCCTAAAATGGAGATCGTATGCAAAAGTTATGACCCCGGGAAGTTGATGTACTCACTTACCCAAATAGGGCCCACATGACTTTTGGCGCTTCATCTCCTAGGGTTAGGTTTTTGGATGTCTAGGAATTTTGGCATTCCCCTCTATTGTAAAAGGGCCTTCCTAGCCTCATTGTAATCATCTTCTTGCGAATTGGAGTAGCTGTCACATCTCTTCTCAGAGATAAGCTGCCACCATTCTAGCGAGTCTTTCACTCTATATTTTTATAGTCTTTGTACATTTCTTTCATTAATAGAAATCGTGTATTACTGTATCTCTATGTTTATGGTTGCATCTCTGATATATTTCTGTTATATTACTGGATATACGCGATATCTCTGTGCATTTCTTTATTATATCCCCGCTCTCATTTCGTGACGAAAATAATCTTGATCACAAAGAGTCCACTTGAAATATCCCAAAACAATAAAATGTCGAAGAATTAAATCTCGATTAATTAGACCTAATAAAACCAAGAATAACTAATCATGTCGCATTTCGGGAATCGGGGGTTTACAGTTCAATACATACAAAAAAAACCCAAAACATGAAGTTTCGAAAGATTAAGCTCTTAAAAGCGAATAATTAAACTCTTAAACAAAAATTAATGATGTGAGTTAATCTTTCGTGCATTCGCGTTTCAGGATGTTTCAATGTTGTTTCGTCCAAAATCCCCGGTCACGAATAACCGATTCTTGGTAACATTTATTATAGGCTAGCACAAATGATTTCTAGTGTAAGGTGTGTGTCACCAGATGTACTTTCCTCATTAAAATGAATAAACTCATCATCTGTGAAAACACGCTTGAGTTAATGCGAACTAAGAGTAAATAAAGGTTCTATATTTTGAATTTCTTTCATACTTTCAACAAAATAGTAAGCCTTACTCAAGGAAAGCTTATATAGTCTCCCCTCTAACAGGTATTCATGTTCTGTTTTTGGTATCATGGCGCCCAGGAAAACGTCTAAGAAAGATGATGAAGCCAATGAAGGTTCTAATCTGAACATAGATGTTATTTCTGATACCACGCCACATGTTGTAGATGCAATCAGGTCCCGGACACAGATTTTTGAAATATTGGAGCGTGAAGTTGTTAATGGTTATGATGATTTTAGAGATGAAACAAACAACAAACTCAGACTTATAGCAAAGTATAAGCTTCATAAAATAGCTACACGATCGAGGCTCATGCCATATAATGACATGATAAGTTGGTGTCTAGAAAACACGGATGTGTAGACCGGGAGCATCATCAATCACCAAAAGGTCGTTGTCGCTCTTTCAAGTTGGAACACCTCCAAGTAATGTACAATATATCCCCTTATCCAAAATATATCTATAGTATTGTGTTTGTAATGGAGTTTCAACAAAATGAATGTGTGCAATATGACCATAGCTACCGAGATATAGTTAAAACATGTTGGGGGATTCCAACGAAATTCAGAGCTGACTCCCATGGTGTTTATTCCACTGTGTCATTAAATGAGTATATAGTCTATGTGGTCATGATGCTATGTAGAATACTCAGAAGGAAAATCCCTACTCTTTTCCCAGTGGAATGGGTATCAATCATACATGAGGCAGGAGAGGGTTTCACTTTCGATTGGGCTAAGATGTTGTCTGATAACCTAGCCAAAGAAATTTCTGAATACAAAATGGCAAAGTCAAAGGGTCAACCTGCCCCTTTTTATATGTCTGTCTATGTCATGGATTCCATATGTATCATGGCTCCATTGCCATTCATGAATTGGAGCTGGAACCCAACCAGTGCAGAACCTATCCATGTTTATCATTCTAAACTGTGGGAAGAAAAACACAAAGATTTCTTTTATGAAATCTGTCATAATGTTGTGATCCTCATTCATCAAATACTGTATGCCCATCCAACCCCTCGGATTTCAGAGAAAATCATGGGAAATCTTAAAAAGATTGCACATTGGTTCATTGAAGAAAATTTCTCATATATCAAGGTTTTTGGGTGCTTAGTTCCCCTTCACGCTCTCCCGAAGTTTTTGCCAGATAGACTAGTGTGCAGAGAAGTTTCTTATCGAACGGTAAGGGGAGGCATTGGCAAAGAGTTAAAAGCAACTCTGAAGAAATTTTGGATAACATTCCCCCTACAGGGTGGAAAGTTTTCCTTGTTAAATTTTGGCCATTCCAAAGTAGAAGCTACAACTTTAGAAGATGTCAATCTGGTAGACATTGAATTCAAAATACATGATCCATATCAAATTGTGGAGAATCACCTAGCTCAATGTAATATGAAAATATATGTGCATGAAGACTCCCCATATGATAATGTTTTCAAGGGAGTCAGATCCTATGAAGAGGTACAAGACAGAGTACATACATTACCTCCTGACCAATAGGCCAGTTTCCTCACCTTCCAAAGACACATGTGAAGTAGTTTTCCCAGATACTACAGGGGGAATTGACAATCACTCCTTCGGAGAAGGTATCCATACCTCCAGGTTTTGAACCAAAATTTTCTGATAAACAAACTAATGAGGAATTCCCAAAATATACTAAGATATCTACACAAGAGGAAAAAACCTCACAGGCAATATATTTAGGGCCGCATGCAAAACTTCAACCTGAGACACTTCCAAAACATAATTAAATGGTACTTCCTTTATCACTAGCTACTCCTGCTGATGCCTCCAGAACAGTAGAAGGAAAACAATTTACAGAGATAGGTAGCCCTATTTTGGCACTTACCCCTCTACAGTCAAGTTTTGGGACTCCTAATATCAAGTTTATATTGGCAAGTTATCTTACCCCGATTCCACTTGAAGAGATACATGCTTCGAATTTTTTCTTTAGCACGAAAAGGAGGGCCATAGTCAAAAAAGAATTGGAGCAAAGAGAAAGGGTAGTAATCAAGAGACAAAGGATGATATTTGATGGACAAGGCTTGAAGGATTCAAAACTCACCAAGGATATGGATGGGTCATTAGGTGCCTTCACTATAGCAAATTTGTGGTCAGTCAAAAACCTGGTAGAGAAATTGAAACAAAGAGATCTATTGATAGGCCAATTACAGAGTCAAATAATGGTCGTAGAAAGGAATGTCAGAGCTGAGGTTTGCAAGGACCTCAAACATGATAGAGCCAGTGATCAACAAGAAATCCAACAGCTTAAACATCACCTTGAGGAAATGCGCAAGACTTCCCAAACAAGACAAGGACAGTTCATCCAGCAAGAGGAGATAGTACGACAACTACAAGCCAAATTAAGCTCTACCAAAAGCATGGTTGTAGATGTAATAGTGTTCCAAGCCCTGGAACTGGAAGTGCAAAAGAAACTGGAAGAAGCACAACAAAGCCTGCTATCTAAGGTAGAAATTGTTCAAGGCCATTCTCAGGTGATGGATCAAGCATTAAGTAATATTTTTTTAAAAGAGAGAGAGGCTATCGTTGCCCGGAAAAACTTCCAAGAAGCGGTTATATCATCAACAAAACAAGAAATAGCTATGGCTTCTAGATTGTTCATTTCAGACCAAACCAAAAGTGATATTATATTAAAGACTTGGGAGTCAAACATAGTCGAAGGTAGGAAAATGGCTAACGAAATGAAAGAATCTTGTGAAGAGGTTTTTTATTCACTCAACAAAGAATTATTAGGCCTTGATAAAGAAGATATCTCTGGAATACTAGGTTAGATTGATATAGCCAAACATCAAATCAACATTAAGACAAGTATGGAAGAAGCCCAAGCTGAAAAAGCACAGATAAAACAAGCCAATATTGCTCAAATAGATAGATGGCTGGTGAAGCCTAATATACAACTATAGTCTATCATTTCAGAGGATACAAGAATATAAGAGAGATTACCTCACCTGGAAAAGAAATTGTACATGTTTGCGGCTAATAACTTAACATAATCTTTGAGGTTGGTAGCTCAATTTGTGGGCAGATACATCAAATGTATTGAGCAGGAAAAAGGCACTACCTCTGGAAACAAATCAATACAATCTCTGTACCTTATCTATTTATGAGCTAGAAGACAGAAAAGGAAAATGCCCATGCCATCACAATGAGAAGATCAAGAAGATTGCAAATGAAACGTTTTAACTTCTATTTTGTAATTTTAATTATTCTAAAGATAGAGAAATTTCAACCGTTTGAGGTTGAGAACTTTTGTATAAATACACATTTGAAATAATGAACAAGGGGTTGATTCTTGCCGGTTGTAATTGAGAAAACTCTCCTCATTGCGGATTAATACAAGTGCAGACCAAAGATTCAACATTCCATCCAATTTGAGTTATGTGTTCTTCTGTCTTTTCACATTCCATCATCTTTTATATACTTCCTTGATGAATGCCTAATCGCAATTTAGTACAACATCTACTATGGTTATATTTCATTCAGTTATCTAGTAGCAAACAAATTTTCCTCTGTATTGGCTATTAGCAAATACAAGGCCTGTGAGTTAATTGGATTACTATATTTTATGTTTCATTAAGGTTACATTATCTATTTTCTTCTTCTGTAGAAAAGTAATATTCTTATGTATTTGATTCCTTGCTTTGTCTAACAACTTTATGTTTTTCTCCCATTACATCCAATATTTTAAAATTTAACTTAGACACAAAAAACAACCTCTGAGCTGTTATACTATTAATTAAATTTAAGGAATTTTTCTCACATAATTGAGATAGAAAAAGAAAACTTTAAAACTTCTTTTATTTCCTGATGCCTGAAATTGTGCTTTGAGCCTTAAGTGCAAACTCAGGAATATCTTTTTGGTGTCGTTTCTGAGGGTGGAGAAATGAAGTGATTTTTCCCTGGGAGAACGACATTTGTAATATTCTGTCTTTGATAGTGAACAAAGATTGAATACATTATAAGGCTTAATATTTATTTTTCACTTGGAGACTCCACAATTAATAAACTAGAATTCGGTCGAAGAATACTAGACAAAACCCTGATGATAAGCAGACCACGACTATTTCTGACCCTGAAAAAAAATTAAAACCAAGGGGATACCTTAGGAAAATCATCGCATCCACAAGTAAAGTTTACCAACCTAAACCCACACCATCTAATTCTAAGGTTCACTTGAACTGTTAAATCCACAAGAAGTTTCCACCCAAATCCTTTTCAGAGAAACATCGACTGATAGAATTGAAGATGAAATCATAAACCCCAAATTGGTTTTATCTGATATAAAGGAAAAAACTGATTCAACTACCCCCTTTGCTAATAAAGGTAAAGGGATCATCTCAATACCGGCTTCCATTGATATTCCATTAGTTCCAGAAGTAAAATGTCCAACTTCTCGAAGTATTGAAGAATATATCTTACACTCTGATTCGACAACCACTGGTTCTCCCATTTATATATCCTACAAGTCTGAAGAACCTAGTCCTCATCTCTCATTTCCCCACTTCCCAGTTTTTCGGTCTCCCGACGGTCAGTTCCTGGAACCTATTTCATGTCACCCTGAAGTAACTGAAAATCCACTGCACATATTTGAAAACCCCCTCTACAAACTCCAAGTTTCATCCCCTAGATTACTAATGGCTGCTCCTGGTGGGGGTGGTGTTGGAGGGGGCGAAGGTGGAGGAGGACATGGTGCGGTAGGAGGAGGAGGTGGTGGTCAAGGGCCACCCCCACCTCCTATGATTTTCACTAAAGTAGCTGATAGATATGCTCCTTTGGTCCTCCCAGTTCCCCTCCATGACTTGAAAACTATATGAAAAATCTTCCAAAGTTCACAGGAGAGGGAGACCTAACCACGACTGAACATATAATTTATTTAATCAATTCACCGATATCCTCGGCCTCGAGCATGAAGATGTCTATTCAAGGTTCCTAGTTGAAACGTTCGAAGGACAGGTGAGAACCTAGTTTCGGGGACTATCGGCTAGTTCAATAGGATCATATCACGATTTAGAAAGTGCCTTTCTCAGACAATCGGGAGAAAGAAAAGATCACCTTTATTATTTAACCAAGTTTGGATCTTTAAGAAATAAAAATTTAGAAACAGTTCTTGAATTCACACAAATATTTAATAAACTATACAACAATATCCTAGTTGAGGTTAAACCTTCCCAACCCACAACGAAACTAACTTTCATCGGAGATTTCGAGCCCGATTTTGCTCTACTGTTGAGAGAGAGGAGAGTCGTCGACCTTACTAGAATGCAAGATGATGTTGTAGAGATTGAGTCAAATATGATGGCATCAGGAAAGTTAAAAACTAAAGTTGAAACGGGAAATAAAGAGACTAGACGATTTAGAGAACAAGCAGGACCCTCTAGATCTAGGAGTTCCTCGGAAGATAAGATGGATGATATGGAAAAAATAATTAAAGAATGATCAAACAAAATTTTGAATATGGAACTAGATCAATCTAAAGAAGATCAATTTGCTAGAAAATATTTCAGGAGGAACCCTAACTCCCAAATACAACAAAGACCAATTAAATATGAAGACCAAAAGATTCAGACTCTCTTTAAAAACTAAAATTTTATAGGAGGAGATGACCTACAAGAGTTTGAGGAGTTAGAAGAATATATGAATAATATTGGTGATGACTGCCAACAACCTCATCTTCCGAGACGTATTATGAAAGGTCTTTAAATGCATAATACTGGTCTAATAATGATGATAGCATAAATATCACAAAAGATTATGCTTCTCAAGGAATCACCAATAATATAATGGTCGAGCTTCAACAGAAGTATAATTTGAGGCCTAAAAATAGAAATATGACAACTGCCCAACCGAAGAGAATCTTATCGAGAGGGGAAGCAGACGAGGCAGCTCCCAAAGCTACTGAAAGACAGACCATTAAAACAAATACCGTTGAAACACAGTCTTCCAAGACAAAAACAATAGAAACACCAGCTACTAATACAATAACAATGGATATTCCCATGGCTAAAATGAAGACTATCAAAACAAAAACAGCTGAAACATAGACTGTAGAAGCAAAAATAGCTGAAACAAAAGCAACACATACCAATAAATCTGAAAGAAGGGAGATAGAGACCCAAACCATAGAAGCTAATAAAACAGCGGGAAATTTTAGTCTAGAAAATGAGATTAATAAGATCAATATTCTTGTACCTCTGGTCGAACTGGAAAAAAACCCTACATACAAAAAACAAATTGCCAAAATGATAAATTTTTCGAATATTGAAAGTCAGGCCGAAGTTATAAATCTAGAATATGATAAACCTAATATAGTGTTTGGTCCGTGTTTTGAAGGTACCAGAGATTATGTCGCTCCTTTCTACATTACGCTAATTGTGCATGATCATCTATCCCATAATTGTATGTTGGATTCTGGATCCTCCCACAATTTGATGCCTAAAGCTATCATGGATAGACTTGGTCTCGAAATTACCAGACCATATGGATATCTTTATTCTTTTGATTCGATAAAAGTTAAATGTTTGGTTATGATGATTTAGTGGTTAATCTTGCACAAATTCCTGTAAAAAGTGTTCTGATGGATGTGGTTGTTGTTGATATCCCTCCGAAGTATGGTATGTTGTTATCCAGGTCTTGGGGTGCTAAGCTTGGAGCATCCCTTCAACTCGACATGACATACACTACAATCACTATCTTCGGCGGAGAGTTCACCTCTTATACAGAGAAACAAGGTTGGCATATACAGTAAGTGATGCACTGAATCCAAATAATTACCCTATGTATGTCACAGATCATAATTTAGAAAATTGTATACTATCGATTGATGATGATTTAGAAGAATGTATAGAAGAAAATTATACAGAAAAAGAAAAAATAGAAAAAACAAACGAAAATGTAAATAAGATTGGAGTTTGGAAAATCTATTTCAATGGTGCTTCTTCATGTGAAGGAGAAGGAGCTGGAGTGTTGTTTTTGGCACTCATGGATGAGTTTATTATTCCCTTCTCTTACAGATTACAGTGGGATATTGATTACACCAATAATGTATGTGAATATGAAGCCTTGGTCTCGGGATTAGAGGCTGCCAAGAAGCTGAAAATTGAAAACCTGATAGTTTATGGTGATGCAGAATTGATCGTAAAGAATATAAAGAAGTAGTACCAGGCCAAGCACCCAAGGTTGATATCCTACATAAATTCTTCCTGGGATTTGATTGAGAATTGTTTCTCATCATTTAATATCCACCATATCTCCAGAGTTGAAAATCAACTGGTGGATTCCTTGGCCAAAGTTGTTGGGACATTTGTAGCTCCTAATGTCCTCAAACTAAAGTATCATATAGAAATGAGGCACAAACCATCAATACCAAACAATATACAACACTGGTAGGTATTCGAAGATGATGAGCAAATCAAACAATTCTTAGAAATGGTGGGCGAATTTGTTGAAACCCATATTGATAAGGAAAATCAAAATGATCTTCTTTGGATTATGTAGGAAGGTGAATATCCTCAAGAGTTTCGAGATAATATCACAAATCACTGCATTCTTATACTAAAAAATAATCAGATCCCTAAGGGTCTGATTCCCCTGGAGAGATTATTTGATCGTGACGACATTCCCTTAAAGTCTACTTTACAGCCTCAGCCTGAAGAGGTTGAATACTATGATATAGGCACCAAGGAAACTCCTAAGCTGGTAAAAATATCTAAATACCTTCCCCTTGAAGTAAAAATCAAATATGTTGAATTGGTCAAATAGTACAAGGACGTTTTTTCCTGGTCCTATGATGAATTAAGAACTTATGATAACACCGTAATTGAACATAAGATTCCTCCGAAGCAGGGTGTTAAATCATTCAGGAAGAAGCTCAGACAGATAAATCCCATACTACCTGTAATAGAAAAGGAGATAAAGAAACTCATGGATGTTAAAATCATTGTTCCACTCAGATACTCTGAATGGGTAGCCAATCTAGTACCGATAAGAAAGAAGAGTGGTGAAATCAGACTGTGCATAGTTTTCATAAATTTAAACAAATCATCCCTCAAAGATAATTACCCATTACCTAAAATGGATCATGTATTGGAAAAAGTGGCTGGGGAAAACCAAATATCCATGATTGATGGCTTTTCATGCTATAATCAAATTTCAGTCCACAAGGATGATAAAGAAAAAAATGCGTTCACCACCCCATGGGGTACCTTTATGTATGACAAAATGCCATTTGGTTTGATGAATGTAGGTAACACTTTCCAACGAGCTATGGACATCACCTTTAGCAGTGAAAGAGATAAGTTCGTTGTCATTTATCTTGATGATCTAACTATATTTTCTAAATATGATGCAGAACACTTGGTACACCTCAAATGGACGTTTGAGAAATGTCACAAATTTGGTTTGTCTTTAAACCCCAAGAAATATCACTTTGCAATGCAGGAAGGTAAACTATTGGGCCATATAGTGTCTTGGGATGGAATTAAAATTGACCCGAAAAGGGTTTAAGCTATAGATACTATCAATATTCCTAGAAATAGAAAAGAGATTCAGTCATTTTTATGAAAAAATAATTTTTTAAGAAGATTTGTCCCAAAATTCATTGAAATCATGAAATTGATTACATATATGCTTAAGAAGGACAGCGAGGTTAAATGGAAGACTGAAGCCAAAGCATCATTTGAGCCTATCAAGAAGGTCATAGGTGAAGCACCAGTGCTAGCAAGCCCAGATTATCTAAAAGAATTCCTAATTTTCTCATTCGCATCTGAACACACAATTGTTGTGGTACTCCTACAGAAGAACGAATAAGGGTTTGAACAACCAATAACATTCGTCAGTAAAAGCCTTAGAGACGCAGAGTTGAGATGCGATATAATGGAAAAACAAGGCTATGCAATGGTGAAGGACCTTAAGGCTTTCAGGACCTATGTACTACATTCTAAAATAATTGCATATGTACCCATTGGTTCTATGAAAGATATATTGGTTCAACCCAATAGTGATAGAAGGAGGGGCAAATGGCTCACTAAAATTCAAGAATTTGATTTGGAGGTGAAATAAACAAAGCTCGTCAAAGGAAAAGGTTTGGCTAAGCTACTAGCCGAATATAATTTCAGAGTGCTTGGAATAAACAACCTGCAAGAGTGTGAAGGATTTTTGGTCATAGAAAAATTCGACGATCAAATACCCACAACTCAAATCGAGGAGAAGTTCTCTTCTTCAACCTGGTATAAAGATATAGTCTCTTACCTTATAAATCTGCATTGCCCAAGCGATATAACTCCTTCTAAAGCTAGAACATTAAAGTTGCATGCAATAAAATATTGTATCATGGATAGGAAATTATATTCACTACTACATATTGCAAAAATACCGACGTTTTATTTGCGGCATTATGGACAAAATTGTCCATATTGTCGCAAAATAGAGGAAATTTATAAAAAAAATAAATCATGTTGCCCGATAACGTCACTCTTGCCACGTTGACGTTTCTCTTGCCACGTTAACGTCGGTCTTGCCACATTAACGTTGGTCTTGCCATGTTTTCCACTAGAGCATCTCTCTTGCCACGTTTTCCACTGGACCATCTCTCTTGCCATGTTTGTGAAGATGTATGTCACAATTGCCACCTTAACGTCGGTCTTGCCACGTTAACGTCGCTCTTGCCACGTTTTCCACTGGAACATCTCTCTTGCCACGTTTTCCACTGGAACGTCTCTCTTACCACGTTTGTGAAGATGTATGTTGCAATTGCCACGTTAACATTGGTCTTGCCATGTTAACGTTTCTCTTTCCACGTTTGTGAAAATGTATGTCGCAATTGCGACGTTTTCGAAACTAGGTTTTCCCCTCCAATGGTCACCTTAGTATGTTCACCAAGTCAAAATATGAACGGTCACTTAGGACTTTTTTACGTCGGAATTGCGACGTTACAAAATCTATAAATATGTTGCATTTGACGGATGTTGCGACAAGTTTGCTATAATAACGACGCTTCAAAAAGGCTTTGTGGCTCTTCTTGGTGAACAAAAAATAGATATTTGTTTCAGTACAGGTCTGTGGGGAAGAATGTCAAAAAACATTAGAGCTGGGAAAAGAATTAAAGAGGGTGAAAAGGGTGACAGTAAATGTTATTGCCCTTGCAAAAATTGTTGTACTAGACGTCCCGAAATAGTTTTAATAGCAATAGCTACAAAACATTGTAGAAAATATGGGCACATGGATGGGGGATCAAATGAATATCATCCGATGGTATACACATTCATTATCTATTTTAATATTTATTATATTCTCAAATTTTATAATGTTTTATACATGAACTAATTTTTCATGATTGTTTGTACTTATAAAGTTAGATTTGCCCCCTAACTTTATGCACAAAGCACCAAGTAGTAGCATAAATGATGTTGTAGTACAAGATGAAGAACTTGAAGCAGATAATGAAGATCAAGTTAATGACTCCATGGAAGTAGATGACAATAATAACATAGTTCAAGTTGATGAGACAAATCAAATGATTCAAGACTTATTTGGTCATCCAGATGAGGATCATGGGGATAGTAGTGATGGTATTTATGATGAACCTTTGATTGAAAAGGAAAATAGACGACTTTATAAAGGGTCAAGAGCAAATATTCTCTCCACTACATTGTTACTGGTGAATTTGAAAGTTACGAATCATTTGTCTAACACTTGTATGACACAGATCCTAAGGTATGTAATATGTTACTTCGCATCTACATAAAGGTTGACTATTCCCCATTTTTTTAGTGTTAATTAATGTGTAGAATGAAAATGCAATATTAATTTACAATCCCTATTCTTTACATTAACTATTTATTTTTTATGTTTTAGATTGTTAGGTGAATTTTTGTTACCCTCGTCAAATATTTTACCTTGCACATATCGAGATTTGCATGCCATTATGAAAGACA